>VXAA01005751.1:287885-315469 GCA_013399115.1 Anseranas semipalmata
TTTTTGGTGAGGATGACAAAAAGGAACAAAACTGTATCTGAAACTTCCTAATAACCCAGTCAGCTGCAAGGGCGTCTCATGCTTACAAAATAAATCACCATGTTCCAAAATTGAACCAAAAGATGGCAGCCTTCCATCCGCTATGTCTCAGTGCTTTGTATGGACAGTTTTCTAGAACTGCTAATAATAAGTGAAAAATAAAGACTTTTAAACTACTGTCCTTAACCTGATACAAATCATTCTGCTTGCATAATACAAGGAGGTTTTCAAAATTAAACGTCCATGAAATGACATGACTCTTTGTAGCCGAGAATTTCTGTTAGTCTTTGCTTGCTGAAATTCTGTCAGAGGAATGTTTTGCCTAAGAAAGACTGCACTAACATTTAAAAGATCTGGGCTGATGACAAAAAAGGGAAAAAAAAAATTAGAGGTGGAATAAACCTAAAAACCTAGAGGTGGAATAGATCATAAAATCTATTTCCCAACAGAACATGAGATATTACCCATGGAGAAGGTGCACTGGATTCTGAATTAATACTATGTTTACCAAAAAGGCAACAAAAGACAAAGGTAAACAGTAACCTATAGGTTGCACAGTTTTTAATAGTCATAAATATGCACTCTGTAAATACAGATCAGCTACAATCTTCCCTATGAAAACATTGTTTAACTCCCTTAACAGCTGTCTGAAACAGCTGCAACCTTTCATAATACCTACCATTTGGAATATATAAAAATCAGTATCAGAAAAAGCAAGGACTGCACACAGGGAAGAGTCACATCTTTTTAATAAAGCAATATACGATTTAAAAGTATTAATGTGAGATTAAACTGTAAATGGTCTCATCTTCCACAGGTGCCCCTTGAGGAGACCATCTTGACATTTTCTTGCCCTTGTGCTCTTGCTGTCTTCCACACTGCTGCTTATTGTGGAGTTACTATGCAAAGAATTCATGTGGGCTGCCTCCATCCGCCAATTTCAACATGTGTGCTATAGCAGGGATCCCTGAGATCCCAGGAGCACAGTGTTCTCCAGTTGACCCCAAGTGTGGGTCAATGTGTCTGAAGAAGCCCATCTTTTCTCTTGTTGCATGATATCATAAAATGAAGATGAGTTTGTCAAGGGAAAGTATAAAGAGTGGCTTTCAAATCAAAAGTGAATCATAAATTACAATATCCTTTGGTAGAAAGGCAGAAAAAGAACTTACTCTCTGAGAAGCTTCAAAGAGGTTTATACTGGCACATGTGCTTGTAAGGCAAGACCTGGCACAATCAGTGCTCTTATGTCACTCATTTAATTAGTGCTGTAGTGGGGAACCCTGCTGAAGGGCTGTATTGAATTTAGGTCTATACTGTGGACTCTGCTAGATAGAATATATCTACTATCTTGAATATCATCATTATTTTTGCTACTTCCAGACCTCATTCTCTGTTGCTATATAAATCTAACTTTATTGATAGTAGGCACGGACAAAGAATCAATGCTAAGGGCAACGAAGCTGGTGAGGGGTCTGGAGAACAAGTCTTATGAGGAGCGGCTGAGGGAGCTGGGGTTGTTTAGCCTGGAGAAGAGGAGGCTCAGGGGCAACCTGATTGCTCTCTACAGGTACCTTAAAGGAGGCTGTAGAGAGGTAGGGATTGGTCTCTTCTACTACATATCAAGTGATAGGATGAGGGGGAATGGGCTGAAGTTGCGACAGGGGAGGTTTAGGTTAGATATTAGGAAAAATTTCTTTACTGAAAGGGTTGTGAGGCATTGGAACAGGCTGCCCAGGGAAGTGGCGATTCACCATCCCTGGATGTATTTAAAAGATGTTTGGATGCAGAGCTTGGAGACATGGTCTAGTGGAGGGATTGTTAGTGTTAGGTCTTAGGTTGGACTAGGTGATCTTGAAGGTCTCTTCCAACCTAAAAGATTCTGTGATTCTGTGATTCTACATATTCAGTAAACCCTGTGTGGAGGATAAGGCAATGAAGATTATGAGTTTTCTTATAAAGCATACTTAATGCTTATTGACCTGAAGTATCCATTCAGCAGCCATTTTTAAAAAATAATGAATGCTGTATCACAGAAGCAAATGAATTTTAACTACTAAGAGAGATCATTCATTAAGATCACTGCAAAATTAAATATGTCTAATAAAACATACCACAGTTATGTAAAGGCATATGTAAATGGCATATGTAAAGGCATATGTAAAGGCAACTTCACCCTTCAGAAGTGTCCTTTATAAAGGGTATTTTAATATTGCCCCTAAAATTCTGATAATCTATTAATTATCTGATTCTGGAATTCAGTTGGGTAGTCATATCCTCTTCCATTCATCTAACTTAATATTTACATTTGGCCAAATTCTGGTCCCAGTGAGGGTCATCATGCTGACATTAGCTTCTATGAGAAAAAGTTCAGTATCTACAGTATGAGATTTGTTTAAATTTCATATTTTATGATTTATACTTTTACACTGCATGGAATGAGAAAGATGCACGTTGTATTAATTGAATTGTCATAGAATGAGGGGCATGCAGGTCATACAGGATATGAAGGATACACAAGTTTAATGGGAAAATGGGAAAAAAAATCCTCCCATTAACAATTACAATAAAAAAAAAAATCCTTTGGAATAAAAATATAGTGTTATCTCAGCACTCCATGACAATCACAAAGCAGGTTCTGTTATCCCTTCACAGATTTGTATATCCATGACACTAATAGCTAAATATTCTACTAACAGTAGTTTTCTATAAAGGTTTATTTATCAGTCCACTGAGCTAGAAAATAATCAGTCATAACTAAACTTAAAAATGAACAATGGCAAAGAGTCTTTTACATGTATAACACTATGTGTTGGCTCAAAAAAGAGACTGAATTAACTTAAATGTTCAATTAATAGTGTATAATCTTTGACTACATATGGTATTCTCTTCAAACTGTCTGGTTTACTAAACAATTTCCATCCACCAGTAAATACAAGAAAAGCATATGCCTTTGTGGTGTGTGGTGAAAGTTTTACTAACTGTTATGCTATTATTTTATCCTTATGTTTTTCTTTATATAATCATTTATTTTAACAGTAGCTGTAGCAATGTCTCCACTCCATTGAAATGGATTTCCAGTTAGTATTATCTTATTTGTAGGGACTTGCTTCCAGGCAAAAATATATCTTAAAGAGAAAAAAAACATACACAGTCAATATACTTCTTTGGCTTTTCTGTGACTAGAAAAGAAGATGACAAAAAGTAAATTTGCAATATATGGGATAATAAAGGGGAAGATCTTCCAAAGCCCAAAAGGAAAGTTAGTATTCCTGTCTCACTAAAAGCTTGGTTTGACAGATTTTTTCTAAAATTTCAGATTCCAGTTCTGCATAAACATGTGTAACAACTGCCTTTAGGTAGACTCAATAAAAGACAGTACCTGTAAGATGTTAACACGAATAAGCATGCAAAAAGTATGTAATAACAGATGTAAAGTCACAGAAATATTCTACCTAATGACTCATAAATTTATCTTCACACATGTACAGGGTGAACCTGGAGAAGCTGGTAACCCTGGACCTCCTGGAGAATCTGGAACATCTGTGAGTATTTTGGTTTTGTCTCATTGACTTGTATCATGGTTAACAAAGGTATCTGGTAGTGTTTACTTTAGAATGCATTTAATGGGATTACTTGTGTGTGTTGTCTTTAAATTTTCAGTAAAGAACTTACATCTCTGAAATGTAATTTGTTTCTTTACAATTATAGCCACATCTCGTACTAAAGATCAGAGGACAAAGTTGTGAAGGCTTCCTAAAAGAGTATCTATTTCTTCTTCCCAAAGTATTAACTTTGATATGAATATTTTTCTCTCTAGAAACAGTTCATTAATGCAGAATAGGTTCAGACTCACATCTGGGTGCAGATGTTGGCACTCAGACCTGAGATTCACAGGTTTTCAAATCTGAGGCTGAGGGCCTAATTTCCCATTCACAAGACAGCATTTATTGAGTAACATTGCCCAGATCTGAAAAACAGTTTTGCCATAGTAATCGTTTTTTAGCCTTTCAATTCCTAGACAACATTTTTTGTGTTCACATGATTTCTACAGGGTCCAAAAGGTGAAAGAGGAGAAAAAGGTGAGGCTGGTCCACCTGGAGCAGCTGGACCACCAGGTGCTAAAGGACCTCCAGGTGATGATGGGCCTAAGGGTAACCCAGTAAGTAAGCTTAATAATTTTAACACAAAGCACTGTGAAACACTGCTGAAGTTGTGCTAAATACAGAACTATAGATAAAATTCTATGTTTGAACTAAATTCATTATATTCTTCACAAAATATTTGTGGTGTTTGCTACCTGCTTCTCAATGGATGACATCCTCCTGTTTTTTTCCTGATTTATCTAGGGTCCGGTTGGTTTTCCTGGAGATCCTGGTCCTCCTGGGGAACCTGGTCCAGCTGTAAGTATATTTAAAGAACAGATTTAGGTCCTGGTCTTGGTTTGCACTGAATTCTAGTTACCCCCACCTCTTCTTTGTTTGGGGATGACGTCTTTCCTGTCAGAGCTGTTGCTTTGGCTGTTCATATATTTCTTAAATCTTACAGAAGGTTTAGAAATCTTAAAAAAGTTTTGAAAATGAGTGTCCTTAGCAAAATTCCCCATAGGAAAACAGTGTTCTTATATTCATATATGAAACTAAGTTACTTAATCTAACTGAATTTTGTCTTTTGTTTATTTTCACGTGATTTCCATAGGGTCAGGATGGTGTTGGTGGAGAGAAGGGTGAAGACGGTGATCCTGGTCAACCTGTGAGTTGTTGTGGTCATTTTGTTTTGGCTGCATTTTCTCTCCTATGCTAAAAAAGTACCTTTTGCTGAATCAGTGGTTTCTTTAAATTCATGCTCTTAAAAAATATTTTCTAAATGGATTCTTTTTGTATTGTTTTGAAAAATATCTCTTTATTTCCTTGCAGAGATATATAATAGACACAATCAAAAGCAAGAGGTCAATTTCTTTTACAAGCAGAAGCAAACAATGTGTTAAGGATTTGTGCTGGAGCTGCTGAGAAGCACTAAAAATAGAACAACTCTGAGCATAAGAAAGTAATGCTGCAGCCAAATAGTCTTCATTAGCTCACTTGATGAAACGAAGCAAAATCTTAGAATTTCTGCTGTATTGCACATGAAATCTAAGAGCTATCTGAGCAATACCTATATTAATCATCAAAGCTCTTACCTTTCTGGAGATTCCTGTATTAAAGCATTATGAATTTCATTTTTTATTGCAAAAAGCTAGGGCTTCCATTTTGGAAAGTCTCTTTACAGCTCTGGAAGTTCTAATTATCAGGGAAATATTCTTTACAGTACAACTTGAAAGAAAAATGTTAGTACATTCGACACATGGTTGGAACTAAGTTATAAACTGGGGTTTAACCTGCTAACTTCAGGATGAGCATCTGTATGTCTTACTTAAGAATATGTGCTTTTAGAGTGTTGTGTTCTTGAAGAAAAAAAACAATTCAGCAACCCTGAAATATTTAGAAGAGTATCACTGCTTGACCTACAAGAGGTAGCCAAATGGCTATCAGCACACAAAAGATTTTCAAGAGAAGGCCACTTATGGGGCAGCTAACTTACAGATGTTAGTGAAAACTATAGCAAAAGTAGCAACTTGAGCACCTGAAAACACAGGAAACACTTCTTAATGGAGATAGGCAGTAGTCTAAGACCATATGTTACTTCTGTGTAGCCACTTTCTGGGCTGAAATGATTTGTTTTTAACAGAAAGAGAAAAAAGAGTGGTTGCATTTTGTACAGTAACAAAACCTGTTAAAAACTGCAAAAGACCACCTTAAGAACGAATTTGCTGATTAAGCAGGTATCACTTCTGTGTGTGCATTTATGATAATTACTTTCTGTCCACTGAAGGGCGTCAACATACTACAGATGTTTGTTGCATTTAAGACGATAACTTTACTTTTGTTACCTCTGAGCCTGTCACTTTCCACTCCAGGGTCCACCAGGTCCTTCAGGTGAAGCTGGCCCACCTGGTCCACCTGGAAAGAGAGTAAGTCATTTCTCATCATCTCTTGTACATTTCTATTTCTGTAACATTATGTTCTAGAGTATTTCAGGTACTTGTTTTCCATGTTGTGACACTCATATATGATGTTTAAAGTTTCTTTTAAATAATGTAATGAGAGAAATTAAAAAATACAAACTGCGGGGAAAACTCTTTAACATGGGTGCTGTAAAGGCTTTGATCTGATTTGATTTTGGCAATTAGGATCTGGCCCTTTTAGGTAGAAACAGATATGTTAAAATATATACCATGTTGTGGAATACAAATCAGGAGGAAAATAACTCTAAACATGTACTTTGATTAGTGGTCTGTCTACAATTTGATACCAAAAAAAGGCCACTGCAGAGCCTGGAGATTGCCATAAAGAGTACACTTCCCAGTGAAGTAATGACAATGGACAAATCTTGTGTTCAGTAGTTTGGGGGCAGCAACTACAGGCAGGGTGAACATGCACAACAGTGGAAAGGGAGAGTCCACACTCTCAGCCCACTCAACAGATTAGCATGTCTGGCCATTTTGATTTTTTTTTTCCTCATTTAACTCGGTAGAATTAAAGACAGCATTGTTATAGTAACTCCTTCATAAGAGTTGAGAAGAATTTCTGTAATCAGCACAGTGCATGCTACTTTGTTGTCAGTTTGTGATGCTGTGTTTAACTACTTTGCTTTAAAAATTGGCAGTTATCACACTGATGGGAACAAAGGTTGCTTCTTCCTAAAGACATGATAGACTGGATGCACTTAAAGGAAAGAACAAATTGGAATCTGGAATATCTCATGCTAGTTCTGAGGCTGCTGTATACATGTTTATAAAAAGAACACAAGTATTATTTCTTTCCTGGCTACTACTACTCCCCTGAAACTAATGTTTTTTAATATTCAAGTAAATTGGGGTGGTCTAGAAGCATTGGCAGTAGCAAATTTTGTTAAATTTAGAGCTGCATTTAGGTGATGAAGACTCATGAGAGGTATATATCCATCAGCACAAATGCCCTTATTTGCCAACATCAAGCAGAACGAAAACACATAGGGAAGAATGTATTCCTTGTCTATAATAACGTGCTTTTTCTTCTCACCCAAGTGAATTCAGTGTCTGCTAGGGTAAGAAACTAGCATTTTTGCTAGTCTGCTAATATGAGTGAGTGACAATGAGAGCAATACTACAAATCATCCTTAGGCACATGACTGCTGGCAGGGAGCAGAAAGTGTCTGCTTTAGTGTCTTTTGCCTCTGAAATAAAATAATGTAAATGCAACTTCTGTACAAATCTATCTCATCCCCTACACATACAAAATTAACAAGCAGACATTTCTGTAGTTTATGAAGCCATTTCATTATTTCCAAAATCTTTGAAGCTTCACAGGCTTTACAAATACAGCAGTTTTTACATTTTAAAAAAAGATGGAGGCAGCATCATTAAATGTAAACTGAGAGCTATTTAACAAAATGTGTTAAATTGCTCTATTTAATGGGCTTGAGTGAACTGACATGCCTAATTAGTTTTATCTATTTTACACAATAATCTATTTGCTCCACAAGCTTGCAAAACATTTATAATACTATAAATAATTATGGTAGCATTAACAACCTTATCACTAGAACTGCTAAGATTCAATCCAGCCATAATTCAATTAGTATGTTTGTTCTACATTGGATTAGAAATTCCTACTTTATTATATGGAAAGGCAGTAGCTCATTCCTAATAGGATATATTGCTGTTTCTAGCTAGATAAAACACTTCAGAAATGCAAATGCCATCTGTCACCTGTGGTTTGACACAATTCTAATTTATGAATAGTGTGAAGAAAAAAAGGAAAAAGGTATGTCTAAATATTGCCAAGTAATCTTATTCCTCAATTCTTAAGAAAACAGTTTGTAGATCAGATTCTACATTACTTGAATACCTGAATATTTCAAGCTTGTAGGGAGTCTGTATTGTATTGATGTCATATTAGACAGAAACAGTGAAGAACTGAAGGCTTCGTACTTTGCTGGCAGAATGAACGCAAAAAATGTTCTTCATTAGTTTTCATCAGTTGCATGGTAAAATGAATCAGTTTCAACAAAAAGCCTCAAGAAGTGTCCTTTCTTCTGGATTTGAAGGAAACACTGTTTCAACAGCAGTACTGCTGTTTATGTAGGTGCAGTTCTGGCAACACTACCAGAAAGCAACATTCCACCTCATTTTTTTGTTTTTCTGTCTCTGGAATGACAAGCTGGCAGAGCTCAGGATTCAAACCTTTAAGTCTAGCTCCTTGAACTCCCCAATTACATGGTCTCCTTATTTATTCTGTCATTCATTTTCATTCTCCTCTTCCCATGTATTTTGGAACTGACCTGAACTCAGTTCCACTGCCGAGTCTTACAAAATTATGTTTATTACCAGGTTTCAGGGTTATAAGGAATCTGCATCTAATATTGCTGCTTCCAAAGTGGTTCACCCAGCTTTCTCTGGGAAGCAACTTCTAGAGAAAGACATATATATAATATAAATATAGTTTTCCCATTGTGTTTAGCTTTCAGCTAAAGATATATAGTTACAGTGGCATTCAACTATCAAGTGAAGGCCAAGTGTAAACTATTTTTCCAAGTTATTGATGGTAAAAGTAATAAGATTACTATGTATTGGTGAGAGTAGCAAACACCAGAACTGTTTTACTATGGTGCTCTGAAGGCTTTGACATAACTACAGGAGCTTTGCTCTGAGACTGAGCAAGAGTCTAATGGACAAGCAGTGTGAATTCTTTAAGAAATATTATTTAGGAACTACATGTCAGCAAGGATGTTCCAGATTTCTCCTCTGAAGAGGTAAAATTCACTAGCATGCTAATGACCACTTAGCTCAAGTCTAAATCAAAAGAAAAGGTTAAAGTCTATGGCTGACACAACAATGGATCATTAGAGCATCGACAAATGTGTACTGTAATTAATACATTACTTTTCAGACCTAATAATTGCTCTTCCAAAAAATTATTTCCACCACTGTCTTTCAGAAAGTTCTATTACCATAAATGCTTCCAGTTTTATAAGGAGAAATCAGTGTATCTTCAGAACAAAGTCCCATATTCAGATGAATGACTAGTTTAAATATATATATTTATATGCCCAAAACAATCTAGGATGGGCAAACACTATGACAGTCATTCATAAAGTCTGTCAGCAATTACACATACTACTGAATTTTATTTTAAATTTTAACTAAATCATAATTATTATTTTACAGTTTATGACTTCTGAACTGATCAGTGCATGTACCAAATCAGATAAATACATGCTCAGAAGGCTTTATACATCTAACTAGTTATGGTGCAAGTGACCATAGTAATTTGCATGCAAATCTACCATGGATTTGTGCGCATATTGTTTAGAAAATTAGAGCTATCAATCTATCAAGGGAAACATTCAGCTGAATTGATTTTATCATTAACAAACAGAAGGCCATATTCTCTAGTTCAACAGAAGAGAGGATCAATGCAGCAAAATAATGACTGATTTTAAAATACTTATTAAAAAGATCAGACTTTCAGGAACTAGTTTAGCATTGACTAACCTCTGTTTTTGAATTCAGTGACAAAACTTCCATTAATTGTAACAATAGGAGAATTCAAAAATAGTAATTCTTTTAAGGAGCATCTTGTCAATGAAATAAAAGGCTTCACTTAATATTTCATACATACAAGAATATATATATATATATATATATATATATATATATATATACACACATACCTTGCCTTAACTGGATAGTCAAGACGTTTTTTATTCTATATAAATTCTATCTTGGTTTTTAACTTTTAAGAAGAGATAATTTTAACAATAAAAATTCAGCAGTAAATGCTGGAAGTATTTGAGGAAAACATATTTTCCTTGGTTTAAAATAGTTGTCTTATATTTGATAGAGTACTGGGTAACATCTCATGTAGTTTGAATTTATTGATTTCTACCTGACAAAAGACAAAAATAGCATGAGGAAACGATACCATAAAAAATATTCATTTTCTTATCCATTCTTACAACAAATAACATACCCAGTCAATAAAAGTCAACACAGATAGACCTTGCTTACATTGCTCTCAGCCTGTCAGTGTGCTAGGCCCTTCAGCTGTGTATTCTGGTGCTTGGCTGTTTTCTTTATTAGAGCCAATTAGATGTCTAGATCACATACAACTAAGGTCCATATATTACTGTAAGAATGTTAGAATTTAAAGAAGTGCAAGTCTTAGACATATTTTTGTTCTAAACTGGAGTTTATACCACCTGCTTTCAATAAAAGAACAGATGCCAATACTGCAGTATAGACAGCTTCTAAAATTTGAGAAGTTTATTTGGTTAGTTCCCTCTATATACAATGTTGAATAATTTAGAAAAAAAATGAAGCATTTCTATGAAGGAGATTTTTTTTTCCATTCCGGCTACAATATCATGCTGCCTCAGCAGGGTACACACAGCACTTAAAAATTAAGCCATCTTTCTCTTGTGATTGAAAATACACAGAACACCTAAAAATATGGCAACCTAGGTTCCTATCTTAACAGACTGATGAAATGTGATAATGGGTTTCTGTGTTGGAAATCATGTTTTTAGTCAGATGACAGATAGCTATAAACAACAGTTTAAATTATTTTAATGAAAATCTTAAATATGGAAGAACAGACAAAAACATCCAGTAGGTTCATGTAACAAAAACTGAGAACAAGTTTGTTTCTATATGAATTCTTTTGTCTTCTCAGTTCTTTATAAGGCAATACATCCAAAATGAAGAGTAACAATCATAACAATTACAATTGTAGCTGGGATGATGAGGGTGGGGAGCCATGCTTTAATGTAAATTATTGTTATTGAGATCTTTTGTCAGCTAAAATTTATCAGACACTCTAACAACTCAAATGTAGGTAGGTAAGTTAAATAACAATTAGCAGTCTTTCAATGTAGAAGCACCATCTGTGCCATGCCAGCAATCACAGCCTATTAGAAAGCGCAGTTCATTTAGCTGCTTTGCGCTTGGTGCAGCACTGGCACTGTTTGATAATGAATGCACTCTCTTTGTTTAGCAATCATGATTCATTGCATTTGTAATTTAGTGATCACAGTGTTTTTAGCCCTGCTAATTCAAGTTGCAGTTGCATTTCTAGATTATGTAGAGACATATTTCTCAAATATGAACTATCACACTCAACCGTTTTTATTTTCTTAGATAAGGTAGATTATAACTGATATGGGAACTTCAGTGAAAGGCATTTTCAAGCAGTAAAGACAATGGGCATGTAAATTAATTCATGTAAGAAACAAACACCCTGTTTCTAAAATGTTCCTGCATTTATTTATAAACCTGCTAATCATTTTTCTGGTTATCGCTGCAAATTGTGATCCACCCAACCAAATACAAGCTACACAAAGGGGTATATGCATCAGAGATTATTACTGGAACAATATTGGTGCAAATTATTCTTCTGGAATTAAATTAAAACTGGTGGAGTTGTTCAAGGTAAGTGCCATAATAGTGGACAGTGAAATATATCAGACTATAAAAGATTTGGGCTAAATTCAACCATCATATAAAAACTTGCTATTAGATCAAACTGAGATCTAAAGCCTTGAGTTCACAAAGCATACAGGTAGATGCTTGATTGGTAGAATAACTCATACCTGTAAAATTAAGAACGTCTTAGTGCTTTACTTTAGTGCATTTTTTTTTTTTGTCTATTGTTATGAAGTAGAAGGGACTAAGTAAATGCAAATGACTGGCTTTTATTTGTTGCTGATCATTAGAACATTTTTTGTATTTCTACATTACAAACTGTTTTTTGAATTAATGAATAGCTTATTCTTAGAGAGTTTATATATTCAAAAAATCACCTTGTATTTGATCATGGTCGCTTTTCTTTCCTTTTGCTTTAAGCTGCTCATTGGCTGGCAAGAAATAGTTACCTGTAATAAAGACATTCCCAAGCTAAAAATTAACCCTGTAGGAAAACAGTTGGTCCATTATCTTGAGTGCATCTTTTCTAAACTAAGTATATGTAAGAGAGCCATTTTCAGAATCGTACATTAGATTCTAGATGCCACTTCTGTTCATAATTGAAGCTATGAGTATTAATTCCCTGACCTGAAAATTAACCCTTGATGTTCTGGTGGGAAAAAAAATGCCTTTTTATTTTTCACTGAAACCTTAAGAAAGTTAAAGAGGGGTGATGTCAGCAATAGGTAGTCACAGTGCTGCTGGACTACTGCAACTCCTGTCTTATGGCCGTCACCAGAAACTTATCCCATTTCTACGTCCTCCTTCAGTACCAAGTTCTACCTTCTTAGTCAAATAGAGCTTTTGCAGAGCAATAGCAGGAAACCTGCTACCAGGAACTACTTGTTTGCAGTGTCTTTATTTCATTCCTTACAACCACTAGTCATGTGATTTTTTTTTTCTCTTTCATATTTACTGCATAATATTGAGGCGCGTGTCAATTTCTGTCTCTCCAAACTTAATTAAAAGGCCCGTCTCTGACTTAGAGAATAAAGAAGTATGTGCCATTCTGGGCACTGTATAAGGACAGACTTTTGGAATCAGTGGATAGACTACAGTGAACAGACATAATACAATGCAAAGCAAATTTAAAACTGTTATTGTATATGTTAATAAGTATTATATACTTTTACTTTTATATCCTGTTTTGATTTTTTCCAACATATTTCTTTGATTTTAACCTTATCCTGTCAGAAGCATTAGGTGAAGTATATTCTTTTACATGTTCTATAAAGGGAAAAGGAGCTGATATGATGGAATAGGATTTTTACCCTGTGAATAAAATGTCAAGAAAGAAATGTAACTTTTTTTTTTTTTTTTTTAGCATTTACTACTTATTAATACAGTGGAAATGGCACTTCCAGATTTTTTTCACTGTGGAAATATTTTAGAAAACAGATTATGAGCTCGATCTCCATCTTTCACAGGGACCTCCTGGAGCAACTGGTGCTGAAGGCAGACAAGGTGAAAAAGGTGCAAAGGTAACACATACAATTATTTTTTTAGGAGCATGGAAATGTAAACTATATATAAATTAAAAGTAAGTTGCTTATCATTCACTGAGTGTGAAACTTATCAAAGTAATAATAGGTAAACTGTAAAATCCAAATTAAGACCCAAAATTAGTAGTAGTACATAATGGAGTACATGGTGGACTCTCACCAGTACAGGTCCAATTTAGCTTACCCCCGTGGAAAAGAAGGATGAGCATGCTTTGCTGGCACCCCATCACTTATATGAAGCTATCATAATTTTGTTCAGAAAAATGTTCTGGAACACTGTTTTGGAATAGATGTTGAAAAATGGAATGAGGAAACTTTGCTCTCACTTTGCAGCTTCTGTGCCAAGCTTAGTCAAATTATCCTCTCTGACCTCTTGCTTATGTTCTTTCTAGGGTGAACCTGGTGCAGAAGGGGCTCCTGGAAAAACAGGTCCAGTTGGTCCTCAGGGACCTGCAGGAAAACCTGGCCCAGAAGGTCTCCGGGGTATTCCTGGCCCTGTGGTGAGTAAACTGAGCATATAATAGTATTTTAAATGTTGCATTTGTTCTATATTCTCCAGTAAAGCAAATTTTATGTTTTCTCTAGGGCGAACAAGGTCTACCTGGAGCACCAGGTCAGGATGGCCCTCCTGGGCCTCTGGTGAGTACCCTTCCATTCAGTGCTAAAACAGAAAAAGCACCATTTAAAGCATACCATTAACATGTCTGTGCATATTATAGAAAAATTTATGTATCAGTCAGTTCTTAGTATAAAGTTGCTATTCTTCTGCCCTGTTAGAAACTGATACATGTGACTTCCTTCATTCTACTGCTCTACTAAAGTAGGCAGCTGTGTTGAATGCAGCTGATTTATACCAGCTAAAGAGTGGAATAAGGCAGTATAAAACCAAATTCTTGAAATCCCCTCAGTAGAATTAAAAATAAAATGCATGAAGCTTACTATCAAAAAAACTACTTTTGTCTTCACATCAGCAAAGCTTAATACATTAAATCATTTTGTTTCCTTAGCAGTGGTAAATTTTGTACATCCATTGATTTTAATGACTGCCAGTGTATGAAAGCATTATTCCTACGGTAAAAAATTAGATCATATCTATTCTTTAGAGAAAGAAAAAGATTAAATCAGAAGTAAGGCAGAAAAGAGACTTCTACCTAAGAGGAAAACATGCTAGTTTTATAAAAATGAACAGCAGCATCCTGTCTGTTATTCATTGTGGCACACACAGGAAATATAATCCATGAGCAAAGTGTTTAAAAGGGTCTGAATGAACCAAGATCCCAGTTTCTAGGGCATCAGCTAGAGCTAGATACCACATTTCTGTGGGACTCAACATGCCACGCTATCAACTTTGGTTGCCAACCCCCTTTGCTTACAACAATGCAAACTGAATGACATTATACATTTCATTGGCTGTTCTTTTCTTTTTGCTCACAAGGTTTTATATTAATGCTCTTTACATTAACATTCTTTTATAATGTAGCAGAAGGCACTGAGTGGTACAACTGTGAGACTGATGAAATATCATTGCTAATACATAAGCAGTATAGATCAAATAGGAAGATATCAAATAAAATAGTTATCTGCATTGGCTGTTCCTATGAACATAATAGTGCAACTCCAATTTTAACCATAATGCTGGATAAAACAAAAGTAGCACGAGGAATTTTTCTGTCATTTCAGCTAGAATTGAGTTTATATGATTTCTGGTTTATAAATTTGACAGCAACGTGTTGGACCTAAAAACCATACTGAGATACTCTTAGTGATCTGGTTATACTGTAAGGCAACTTACTTGTAGCTTTGTAAATTATCTCTACACACTGGCCTATCGCTGTAAAACTGGGACAAAACACATTGTTGTTAGGTTGCTGCCTTGAACATTATATGGCAAACTAGCCAAGTAAATTTTGCTATATGTTAATAATATGATTAAAGCAAGGGAAGCTTTTAGATGACATAACATTCTATCAAATGATATTGCTATTTGTGTTTACACTTGCTATTTTAGTACATTTTTCTAAAAAGCTAAAAAAAAAAAAAAAAAACACTGTGAGCACAAATTACAAAATATTGATGTTCTTATTCAGCATTATGTGTAGAAAGTCAAATCCAAACTATATGGCCAGCTTGTTAATTCTACACGGTCAAACAAAGGTGATCCAATTTAGTGAGAAGTTCTCATTTTCTCTTTCTCACCAAATTCACTGAAGTAGCATTCACCTATATTATTACAGTTGAGTGACACAATGGGAATAAAAAGCTTCAAAACAAAACATGGACTGTTAAAGTTAGGTGAAAAAAAATGTTACACTCTCAAGGCATCTTACAGTTTGTGATCAGTGTTATCACATTAAAATTTACTAAATTTTAGTAAAATTTACTCTTCGTTATTTTGAAGATCAACTATGCCAACATGAATAATAAGATAACTTTAGGAGACTAGAGCAATAAGGGGCTATCCTTTATTTCAGATATGATGTGATTCTTAAAAGCAAAAAGGAAGGCTGTGAGTATGCAATGTGAAGGAAATCCCCCGTTCCCTGTCCTATATAGACTTAGAGGATACAGAGGATATGGGTCCTTGGGTAGTCTTAATACTGAAAGTTTTTGCTCTTAAGCTATATACCTGAATTCAAAATCTTTCCAAAGAGCATTCCTACCTCCCCAGTAAGAAGCTAGAGTCTGAATATCATACTCTAGCTTCCAGATCAGGCTTTTCCAGTAGATTAAATTGAAAGTGGAGGAAATGGGGAATGCATCATTTAAACTGAAATGCTACATAAATTAAGACTTCTGTGCTATAACAGTCTTTTGATTTCATGTGCATATGTGAACATGAGCCTTTTCTTTCATTGACTGAAGTACTTCCATGGGTGAAAGTATTGGGGTGACCAAGTAACTATTTACATTTCCCAAAATGTTGCAAAGGCACAGCTGCTTAACCTATAAGCAAAGGGTTTCAGAACATGTATTTTTATGTCCCGCACAACAGAAAGACTTTCCAATGAATGGTGATCTGATACATAGGTGTATCTATTGATCACTGCCGTGTATATAACTATAGATGGTATTACAATGGCACCTACACATAATTTCATTTTTCTCTGTCCCTTAGAAAACAGCAATGAGCAAATAATATGCTGAGGAAACATTACACTATAAGTCTTTGTTGCCTTCATTTTAACATTCTATTTTTTTGTTTCATGGCTAACATATTGCTTGTAAGTCACAGGTTGGGAACAATGAATGAGAAACTGAAAGGACTGCCCTGTTCTAAACCCATAATAAATACCTCTCTCTTTTAAAGAGTTTATGCTTCCAATAAATAAAAAAGGAGGGACTACCACCACACTAGTTTAAATAATTTGCCCAATTTACAAATAAAATGCATAGGGCATTAATCATGGAACTGAAATCTGATCTCCTTGGTTACAATTCTGTGCTGAAATCAAAAAAGCCAATTACCAATTATTCAGCAGTAATAAATGTCCATTTCTCACATCAGTCACCAGAACCCTCCACATACATCATCAAAATCTCTCTTCCAACATTTGAGAACTTAAGTATTCAATTCAAATCTGAAGCTGAGTGTGTTATCCCAAATGCACTGGCTACCTGTCAGCTCATCAAGAACTTTTTTAGATGTATTTCTGCAACTTAAATTTTATTTTGGATTTTAAGCAAGTAAAGTTTATATATAAATGTTGTTGAGGTTAGGTCTCCTTCCTTCCTTCCCTCCCCAGTAGTTTGCTATCAGGAGAAGAGTATGAGAGCAGATTTACAGTATAGCACAACACACTGCAGGTGAGAATGTCTGATTCTGTATTCCAGAAGCTTTAAAATTTCACCTTTTATTCATGAATTATGTATTTGCCTGGGCTTTTGCATCTAATGATTTTCTGAAGTAGAGATCGAAAGGACATGCACTGAATAATATTTTGTACATGAAGTGTTATGGCACTTTTGAATCTGTGCCAGGTTGAAAAGGTCACTTATTACTACTATCCATATCATAACTTCACAGATGTCCACTGCCAGCAGGAGTCTAATAGTGATGAGATACTGACTTAGTTTAGCAGCTCAACTCCTAATGCATATATGTTCAGTGTAAGATTAATAGCCTCTGTCTAGCATGTCTACCTTCTCAGGACCAGTTAAAGCCCCCACCTCTGTAAATCTGAGGTAAATAAAACCACTAATGTCAACTGCATTACATACATGCATAACACTGCACTCTCATGTTTATTCAGCCTTTTTGTTTGCTGTTATTCAGCCTGTCAAGAGCAGCTGGAAGCAGCATTAGTAATGTTTAGGAACCTTCTTACTCCATTTCATAAAGTAACATGTTTACTGTGATGCAGAAAGGATGGCTTGTAAATACAAATTAAAAATTTTAAGCTGCTCATATGATGTGAACCATGTAAGTACCTAAAAAGTATAAAAAGGTATCATTTTAACACCTCTGTAAGGTAGGGGTATTATCCCTATCCAACAGATGAGGAGCAGAGGGCCAAAGAGACTAAGGGAGTTCCTAAAAGAATTCAGAATTGCCCAGACTGTATTGCAGTATTGCAATACCTAAGTAATTTGTGTATGTTATCACATTTACCAAAGAGACAGTGGACCATAGCCTTGTACATGTCATTGGAGCTATCATACCTAGATCACATTAAGTAAGCTCGCAATGTTGAGTAGGAAAGGCTTGGATATTTAGAAAATTTAGCTTTAAATGCATTATTTATGGTCATACAGGAATTTTAGGTGGCAAATCAAGGAAACCATAATCCCAAGACAATGCCTCAAGTACGAAACCAAAATATGAGGTAGTTAGGTAGTTCTCCAACAAAAAAAATGTTGAGGAGCAGTTACTATAAGCAATCTGATTTTATTCTGCAAAAATCTTACTGAGCTGTAGTAAACTGGAAGAAAACAAATTAAGGGATATTTTCCACTGTCTTATGAAATAAAGGGCTAAAATAAGCGACTGGAAAAGATACATACTACTGTCTTACAACTGGATAGGTACAGCAACTAAGGTGGAAGTAATAATAAAGCATATAATGTAACCACAAGCAAAATTAGGCTAATCAACAAAAATTCAGTTGAAAATTTGTTTGAATATCACATACTTAACTGCATGCTTTCGGTGCTGTTTAAGAAGTTAGTCGACCTTTACCTTCTTCATAGATTTCTAATCACAAAGCCCTTTATAGATTTCTAATTATAAAGTAATTTAAATGCTACAATAGCATCATTATGCCTTTTTAAACATACACGTCAATCTTGGGCCTTAAATCACAACCATCAACCACTGAATGACTCTGTAGTTTGATTTATGCTGCCTTTAAATTATTTCAGGAAAACATAATTTGTGCAGTATGCTAAAACTTACTTTTATATTACTTCCCTTGATTTATTTAGGGTCCACCTGGCTTGCCTGGCCTGAAAGGAGATCCAGGTTCCAAAGGAGAGAAGGTATATGAGAATGTCTTTTTATTCATTGTTTGTGCCTTTGTAATTTTGGCCCAGTCTAAAGTCTGTATAAAATTAGCAGAAAAAAAAACACTGATTTTTTCGTATTGGAAAGCAAGACAATCTAGGGTATCTATCAGTCAGCTTCCCATAGCTTTAGCGGTAATCATGAAGTGTTAAGTAACATCTGATATCCCAGAGATATGCAGAAAGAAAAGGATGACTGTCCGTGTGGTATCTATTGACCATGTGATTTTTTTCCTTGCAACAAAAACACCAAAGACTGATATAAAGAGAACCTTTGGTTTTACAAAAAAAAAAAAAAAAAAAAAAAAAAAAAAAAGTGGAAATAAAAATTATTATAGATTTTAATTTTATAACAACAAAATGTAAATATTTAACAGCTGTAATACTTTCTTTGGAAATAATGGCTTGAGAGATCTGGGATACCATTTTCTAATAGAGTCCCAACAATTTATTGATTGCTTGTGTATCAAGGAAGAACCATATAGAGAAAGGGATATGAATACATCTTGTGAATTACAATTTTTGTTTATATGATTGGGTCAGCTGTTTATACAGCTATATTACATGTGGAAACAAGTGTGCAACTCTATAATATGCTTGTAAGTATCTAAATGTGAAAGTTGGTATGTAACCCATACCCACACGTATTGTTATTTCTGCATCAGTTTCAGAAAGGACTATATTGCACTTAGACCTCTTTCACTGAATAAGCAGTCACAGCTTGCAAATAATCTCCAAAGGCCAACTAACAGCAGTGAATATGCTTACAGAGTAATTTTTCAAGTTAATTGATAACTAGCAACAGTGATGACATTTGAAAGCTCTAATATGTGTGTTTGTAAAGCACATCTACTTTGTATATATTGAGTTTTTACTCTACTTTCATCTATCTTGTTTAGGGACATCCTGGTTTGATTGGCCTGATTGGACCTCCAGGAGAACAGGGTGAAAAGGGTGATAGGGGTCTTCCTGGCCCACAGGGATCTCCTGGAGCCAAGGGTGATGCAGTAAGTAAAACATACTTGTGCTTTCATTCAAGTTCCATGCACGTCTTTCTTGGGAGAGACATATAAAGTTACTATAAACACTTAACATCCAGACCCTCTGCTAGAGGATAAAGCTTTCCTAGGCATTGTACAAACACAGTGAAGCTAAATAACTTAAAACCAGGTCATATAGCGTTTCAGAAGATGAAGGAAACACATACACCTCAGTTAGGGATGAGGTAATGCTAACAGCACCAGTCCTATTATGTACTACCCAAAGCAGCTTCTCTTCTCCTAGTTATTAAGCCATGTTTTAAGGCTCTATGTAAAAGGGGAGGCTTCAAAGCCAATCTCAAGGTGAATAGAGTTGTGACTATAAATGCTGGAGCATGAGAACAACTATATGCAATTCAAACTATCAGATAATATTTTAAATTTAAAGACTATTTTGGACCCTAGTGAATGGCCTAAATCAAAATTCATCAGGGCTGGACACTTATTAGGACTACCTTTTTCGATAGATATGCATTTCTTAATCCAGTCCAGTATGTAAAATATGTTAGTTCTGTATTTATTCTCTTATTCTTTCTTAGGGAATTTCTGGTCCTGCTGGTCCACTAGGACCCCCTGGTCCTCCTGGTTTACCTGTAAGTAACTTTATCCAGTCCTCCTGTTCAAAACACTCGCATGTTGATACTCCAACTATATGTTCACGTTCTTCCCCATAGGGTCCCCAAGGTCCAAAAGGTTCCAAAGGATCCAGCGTGAGTAATTCTCTTCCTTATTTTCTGGTTTTGTACTTAACTTCTGTGTGTGTTATTTTTTAACATTGTGTTGTATGGTCAACATCATATTTCTTTCATTGCTTTATAGGGTCCTGCTGGTCAAAAGGGTGACAGTGGTTTACCTGGTCCACCTGGTCCTCCAGTAAGTAAGAACTCTTACTTGACATACAAGCACATTGTACTGACATGATGTACCTGTTTTGACAGGGTTAGAAAACTGTACTTGTGAACTTGCAAATAAGGAAAATATTAACGATTGCTTGAAAATTAATTTGTCAGGAAACACAAATCGACCAGACACAGAAATACATTGTCTGCTCTGAAAAAATCCATTAGAAATTAAAAAAAAAGAAAAGAAAAAAAGAAAAGAAAAACTTGCAATAATGATTTAATGTGCCATATTGAAGCATAGAAAATTGAATTATTTTGGTTTCCCATTGTTAATACTCTTCTGTTCCTACTGTTTATTTTTCATTGAATAACAATCTAAAATGAACACAGTCAAAATCTGAATGAAGTGTTTCAATTTTTTGAAATGAAATACTGCTTTATAGACCCCAAGTGGAATTTTAAAGTTTTATCATAAGGAATACCCACAGTTTATATTTGTTACGGGCTATGCCTCTGCTTCAGGGAATTGCTAGGGATAAAAAGGCAATCACAAGTGAGTTCTGCACACTTATGTGAGGGCAGCATACTCTTCCCCAAACAGCAATGTAGTGGGAAGAGTTTAGAGCAAAGCAATGGTTTGGCCTTCCACAATCTGTTTTTCTCCAAGCAAATCAGCATAAATCTGAAGGAAATACATGAAATACAGAAAGAAATAATTTGTAGAAAGCCTATTCAAAGCATCTCCAAATCATGTTCTGTTGTGTTCCTCTGTGTATTTATGCAGCTGGAAAACCAACAGAAAAGGTAACCAGATATGTTTTCCATTCAGGGTCCTCCAGGTGAGGTGATCCAGCCGCTGCCAATCCAGTCACCCAAAAAAACTAGAAGATCTCCTGATTACATGGTATCTGATGCTGGTGATAATATTCTGGATTATTCTGATGGCATGGAAGAGATCTTTGGTTCATTGAATTCACTGAAGCAAGACATTGAGCATATGAAGTATCCAATGGGCACTCAGAACAACCCAGCTCGAACTTGCAAAGACTTGCAACTCTGCCACCCGGACTTCCCAGATGGTATGTTAATATTGTATGACAAAGGCAAACAAGGCTGAAGTTATGATCTGCTGAGATACTTTGGCAGAATCGTTAATTATTGGTAGGTGGTTAATATAGTTGCTCAATAACTACAGTGTCATTAAATCCATTTTTGCAGGTATAAAAGGGTTCTGTTTATAAAATGTGAGTATAGAGGTGTTCTGTTGGTAAAAGCTGTAATTCTTTAAATACATAACCAGATCTGGTTTTGGAGTTAAAACTTTCAAGTTGCTAAAAAAAAAAAACATTGATTGTTTAGAAAAGCGGGCCTTGCATTTCCACAACTATCCGAACAGGAGAGGGATGAAAGATTGATGCCATTTAGATCAATGGAAGTAAAATCACAAATGTCAGCATGCTGGGATAGCTTATAGCTTTTAAAAGAAACGAAAATTATTTTAGTTAACTGTATACTTTAGCTTAGCATAATATAAAAAGTAGCATTGGTATTATATGTGATTTATTATTGAATATGACCCTCAAAAAATTACTATTCTTTTATCCTTAGAAACAATAATTTGGTCTACTGAATGACCACTTTGTTTTATATTATTCAGCAAACGGGCATGCAAGTTTCTCTGATACTATTTAATGCTACTAAGCACTAGCTTAATAAAATGCAGAACAGTATGAACTAGGCAGTGTTCTGAAGGACTATTTTCATTTAATTATTTTCTGTTGCTTTCTTCTTTTTTCTAACTGAATTTACCTCCTCTGGAAAGGTTTAAAGGAAAGCCAACCTTTGCACAATTTTCAAGCTTTCGAACTTTTTTTCTATTGCAATGGATATTTTTCCCAGTTTAGAGCAATATTTCCCTGTTTTTAAATGGAAGAAAAAACACATTTTGACAGTTTAATAATACTCTGTTCCTTTCACTCTAGATAGATAAAAACAGATGGTTGCCTTGAGGAGTAGTTAAGCAGTATATGTGCTATATGAAAAGTACATATTTTACAATTCAGTACCTCCATAATAATGAATGTTTTTTAATAGAACACATTTGTCTTCTTCATTTAGCAGTATTTGCTTATTGTTTGGAGCTTTCTTCATATCAAAGTAATCTTATTCTGGTTAAAATAAAAGTAAACACATTCATTAAAATACAAAATTCTGCAGTGGCAAGACTTTCATGTAGGAAAGACTATTTTCAATAAATAGAGCCTGAATAAATAGAATTGTAAAATACCATAAATGGTTTGTTTATGCCCTGTGTTTAGAATACAAAACCAGTGAAAGGATTTGTCATGGTTCTTCAAAACCTCCACTATTTGCCTGAAACTCGATTAGAACATTAGTGTCAGAAAATCATTTGCTTTCCTGCTGTGAAACTAGCTGGAGATAAGGACCCACATCACAGAAATCATCATTATAATTATAATGGTGGATTTAATTTTTTTTTAATGGACCTCAGATTGACCGCAGCTCTTTCATCCCTAGCCTTCTCTCACCCTAGCATTGTAGGGCCTGAATTCTCAGTCATGCCAATCTGTTGTAGTTCAACCACAGTAAGCAGCTAAGTACCACACAGCAGCTTGCTCACTGCCCCATTCCACCTGGCTGGATGAGAACTGGAAGGGCGAAAGTTAGAGAACTTGTGGCTTGAGACAAACAGTTTAATGAGAAGGAAGGAAGAGCAGAAAAGGAAGAGCNAAGGAAGGAAGGAAGGAAGAAAGGAAAGGGAAAAAGTGATGCAAAATGTAACTGCTCATCACCAGTCGACCTATCGCCAGCCAGTCCCCAGGCAGTGGCAGCCTCCCTGGCCACCCCCCCGAGTTTTATTGCTGAGCATAACACCATGTGATATGGAATATCCCTTTGGTCTGTGTGCATCAGCTGCCCTGGCTACATCCCCTGCCAGCTTCTTGCGCACCCCCAGCATCCTCACCAGCTAGCAGCTTCAGAAACAGAAAAGACCTTGACTCTGTGTAAGCACTGCTCAGCAACAACTGAAACATTGGTTTGTTATCAGCACTATTTTCACTACAAATCCCAAACATAGCACCATATGAGCTACTATGAAGAAAATTAACTCTATCCCAACCAAACCAGAATACAACATGGTAGGACTGCTGAAACTATGGGAAGGCTCATGCAAGTTTTAACTCTCTTCCCCCCTATGTGACCTAAACATGCAGTAGTTAATGTGCTTTTATCATCTAAAACAGTCTGAAGTTTCCTTAGCATTGCAGCTTCACAACCCAGTAATAAGAAACATCTTTGCCTGAGGTATATGTATCTGAATGGAACCTTTATGTACATGTGACAGCTACAATCTCACCAAGCCCTGTGCCACCACTTTTCTATGTATTTAGATACGCAAATGACTCCAGAATTCTCTCTTCCTTAGGCCATAACTTATTTCTACCTAAAGCTGCCTCTGCTCTGTTTTTGACAGTGCTACTACCACAGGTATAAAGTATACTTCTAGCTGAAATGGCCAAATTGTTGAGACCTGCAATGTATGATTCGTACATGATGTCTGTCCTTCCTCCTCTGTACTGAGGTCTCTGCAGTTCCTCCAAACTCTTCAGAGTATTCTGCAAAAGAGTCATGGTTTGAAATCAGATTAGATGAAAACAAAAGGATGTAGATAAAAATAGCCTTTGATCCTGGTGTTATCTTTCATAAACAACAGCAACAACAAACCACAAGGCAGAAACATACATGTATATAAATGTACATAAATATCTAAAAGGAGGGTGCAAACAGGATGGAACCAGGCTCTTTTCAGACGGGACAAGAAGCAATGGGCACAAACCGAAATGCAGAAGGTTCCATCAGAGCATCAGGAAAAACTTCTTTACTGTGAAGGTAACCGAGCAGTACTGAGGGTGACTGGCTCAGTGAGGTTGTGGAGCCTCCCTCCTTGGAGATATTCAAAAGCCACCTGGATGTGGTCCTGGGCAACCTGCTCTAGGTGTCCCTGCTTGAGCAGGGGGTTGGACCAGATGACCTCCAGAGGTCCCTTCCAACTTCAACCATTCTGTGATTCTTTGAAAAAAAAAGGGTTGTTTTCTCATCATTCAGATAACTTCACTACAATCTCTGGAGGAGTATTAGGTAGTAAAACCTGAATCTTCCAGATACCATTTCCATGATCAAAGGCAAATCTTTTCTTATTTGTTTTAGGGGAATATTGGATTGATCCTAACCAGGGCTGTTCTGGAGACTCCTTCAAAGTGTACTGCAATTTCACAGCAGGTGGGGAAACTTGCATCTACCCAGATAAGAAATCTGAAGGAGTAAGTACCAATCTGTGTTTTCAGTTGGCTGTTGACAGATCCTACTATACTACTGCAATGTTGAACTAAACAGGATAATTACACTGTCACATTTTCATATATCTTTCTGATTACATTTAAATTTGCATAAATCTGAAT
This sequence comes from Anseranas semipalmata, assembly GCA_013399115.1. NCBI lineage: Eukaryota > Metazoa > Chordata > Aves > Anseriformes > Anseranatidae > Anseranas > Anseranas semipalmata. The sequence continues at coordinate 312,828 of VXAA01005751.1, forward strand.
GAAGCAGTGAAATGGTGCATAGAGTTAACAAACAGCATTTCTACTCTTTTGCATAGATAGAGCTTTTGTGCATTTGCTTGCTAATCTTTCACTGCATTACCGAATGCAACATAGCTGTGCAGCAGGTTAAAATGCATGATCTAGAGTTTGACACATAAAAGCTAAACTCTTACTATGTTTCTTTTGTGGGTTCATTTATATCTATTCATTTATAAGCAGATTTAAAACACTATATATTAACAGTGTCCTCAGCCATTGGTACCCCTGAGGGGCATATGGTGTAGAGGAAGGCTTTCTAAAAGCTTGTCTAAATGAGAAAAATCTATCAGCATCAACACCACTGAAAACTCAAATTTAGACACTCTTCACAGGAACAATTCATACCAGCAATTTACCTGAATCTTATCAGATGACGACAGTGTCTCCTGTAAATAGAATTCTCTCTCTTTATAAGCTATCACCTTGGATTCCATTTAAAGTCACTAGTGTGAAGGCACTCTATACAAGAAAAACATCCTATTTTAGTGCTTTTACAGAGGCTGAGAACTCAGAAAGAATCATTCTTTACTATCTTATGTGAAATTTGTTCCAGGTAATTTAAAACTTTCTTATCTGTTAACATATGTTCTAAATAGTTATATCTCCACTGTTTTGCCACACAGGTTAGAATTTCATCATGGCCAAAGGAGAATCCAGGATCTTGGTTTAGTGAATTTAAGCGAGGCAAACTTGTAAGTGGTCATTGCAACATACAGTTATTCACAAATCAAGTACATGTTGTCAGCGATCAACAGATCCCAAGGAATTTTATAATCTATAGATAATAACAAACTAAAGACTTTTTGGCCCCAACCCTTTTGCCCTAGATATTATAGCAGCTACATGGCCTCTTGCCACTGGACAGCAGCAGCCTGTTCTGTATTGTCCCATTGTACTGCAAATGCACGACAATCCCAACAGTCACCTGCACAGCTGATGGTGAGGATCTGGCTTCTGGCAGTCCACACATCACCACTGAACCTTAGTAAAGCAGCTGGAGTACAAATCCCCTGCTCCAGTCTGGATAACTGGAAATATACTGAGTATGCAAAAATGACATAGCTTTATAATTAACTAAGAGCAGATTCCCAAAGAGATTCTGCTGTTTTACACTATATGGTAGGGGTAATTCTCTGTCTTTCACATTAGAACAAAGCTAAAATATATAGTTCTTCATCCTAAATATATTGCTACAATGTGAAAAACTACTGAGTCATAGCTTTATCAAACTTTAAAATCTCATAAAATGCTATGTGTTGGTTTCTTTTTTATTAAGGACAGTTATGTGGTTCTTCTGTCAACAATAATTTTGTTTTGCATTTTAACAAAGGAAATAGATAAATGTTCATGTGACTTCTTATATTTTCCAGCTTTCCTATTTGGATGTTGAAGGCAATTCCATTAATATGGTCCAAATGACATTCCTTAAACTACTGAGTGCCTCTGCCAGACAAAATTTCACTTACAACTGTCATCAGTCCGTTGCTTGGCATGATGCACCATCTGACAGCTATGACAAAGCACTAAGGTTCTTAGGATCAAATGATGAAGAGATGTCTTATGACAACAATCCGTACATCAAAGCACTTCACGATGGCTGTGCAGTAAGTAGAAGTTCAGAATATTCTTTACAAAACCAACCTGTCAATTAAAGTAGAAATCAAATTCTTTTTTTTTTTTCACAGCTTTCCCCTGAGAAAAGCTTTCTAAAGACTTTATTTTTAATAGACTGCCTTTTAGTAGTTTTTAACTACAGTACACTAGTCCCTTATTCAATTTTTATATATGTACAAAAATAATTATTATTTCCATAAGCCAAGCAACAGAAATAGAAAAAACCTGGCATAGATACAGGCTGTCAGCACCAATGTGCTGAAACTAGACTATTTGCTAGTATAACCACAATATAAGAGAAGAACAGAAGCAAACAAGCATAACCAGAGGAGGCAGACCATGAGCAGAATATATTTATAGTATAAATAAAATCCTAAGAAAACATAAACTTTAGAGTTTTTAGCATCTGATGCATGAAAGGCAATCATTTATAAATTCCACACTTCAGAGGCAGCCTATGAAGATCTAAAGCACACACTTACTCCTCTGATATGTGACCACGTAACTCCTCCCATGTAACCATTTTTGCTTTTTTTTTTTTTTGCTTCTTTTATAACAGTCAAGAAAGGGCTATGCAAAGACGGTGATTGAAATCAACACACCCAAAATAGACCAAGTGCCTATAGTTGATGTGATGATCAATGACTTCGGTGATCAGAACCAAAAGTTTGGATTTGAGGTTGGTCCTGTCTGCTTCCTTGGTTAAACTTAAGACAAAGATCAGATCAAAAAAAATGTTGCACTTTGGTGCTACCAACCCACTTCACGCCACATGCAAGTTTTGAATAAGGATGGCATAGAAAATATGTCTTGCTGTGTATGTGTGTCTCATCTAGAAAGTAATTGTTGCCCTTGTAGGGCCAGAATCACATGACTTAAACTAATTTTGCAAGAATGCTGTGGCACAGACAGACAAGATAGGGCTCACTTTATCAACACTCCCCTTTGGATTCCTTTGGTGCTGAAAAAAAAAAAAAAAAAGACATGGT
>VXAA01005751.1:315475-329923 GCA_013399115.1 Anseranas semipalmata
CATGGTGCTCCTTCGATTACAACAGAGGTGTTATGAAAGTGTTTAATAAATTGTAATTATTCTATGTACAGTACTATACTGTTATTTCTCTGTCCATTTCCAAAACTTGCATGTGTCTCTGAATCGCATCTGGCTCTTATTTTATAATTACAAAACTACATTGTCAATACTGTGTATGTATTCTAAAAAAATAAAGCTGTAATTGCCAGTGAAGCCAATTCCATTTCTGATTAATAATAAAATCCCTTTGTATATATTATTGTTGAAGAGCTTTGTTATTTGAAGTCGCCAAAAAACCTCAAGGTGGCAAAACTGGAAGATCTTGAGCAGCACACTCAAATACCCTTTTCTGCTGATAGTACTCTGTGATGATGAATTTCAATAATGAAAGCATCTTCAAAGGTGCTATGTTCCATGGTGCTATACCTCAGACTTTTTTTTCTTTTCTAACTCCAGAATTTCATAAGAAACCTGTATATACCTAAAATAAACAAGTTTATATTTTTAGGTAGGGAAAACATGTAAGAAAAAAAACAACCTCTGTTAAAATCTGTGTGAATTAAATCAGTCATATAGCTTTCCTTTCTTTTTTTTTTTTTTTTTAATGTATCTCATCTGATTTTTGATTTTGTTTCCATTTTGCTTATTTGGTCTGCATAAATATTAAAACTGGATTCTAAACCGTTATTTATGGATTTTTTTGCCGTGTTTACTTAGATTTTTATGTAAGCAATAATGGATGTTTGCTTCCTGAACTGGATACTAGAAGTTCCACAGAATGGTCCTATACAATATCTGCCCATCCCATTAATATGAATTATTTTTTCCTGTTATTTCATCTGAAGGCCAGGGATGCAATATGTCTAGGTCATGTGATTCTACATAGTTGCTAAGCAACACGTAAGGGGACCGCTTCCTACAGAGCTGTCTTTCACCCAAACTGTTACAATTAGCTATTCAAATTTCACCAAAAAGTTGGCTTGGCCTTCCCTCTGAACATTTTATTCAGGTAGTTGTAAGTAGAAATTACATTTTAACTTTGCAACACAGATCCTTTTGTAATTATTTTTCATAATATATGTAAGACTTGAAAATAAATGTTTGTTTCTATTTCTTATAAATTGTTAAATTAAATAGTACTAGCTTCTGCTGGCTCATTACCAACTGGTACTTTCTCATGCACGTTTATACATGTAAAAGTGAGATTTCAAAAGTCAACTTCTTGCTGTTCATATTTTCTTTTATTTTTGAACCAAAGTTTGTAACTGTCACCTCAAAGAGGAAAATACAAATTTTATTAATAAAATCAAGTCTTGTCTACCGGGCTTGGTCATTCATTTTTTTTCCAATGTCCAGAACTCACCCACTGTCATTACTGTAACTTCACTCTGCTTCCAGACCATCCAGACTCAAAAAAAGCAATCTTACTGCATGTCCTGGCAGGCACTGATAGTGCTGGGACAAGAAGTGTTAACAGAAGAGATACTGATCCTGCTATTGGCAGTACGCAGCAAGGGCTGATCTATCTAATTTCACATTTACTTTGTTGACTGCTGCAGCTACAAATCCATACAATCCTATCAAATGCAAGATAGAAACCTGAACTGCTTTACCCAGCCACTGCCTTGCATGCTACAATGGCCGAGTGCTTCACCATCTAGCTCTTATCCTTGTAGGCTCCCGTAAGGTAGGCAAATGACCCTATTTATTGATGCGAAAAAGAAGGCAAGAACTAGACCATGACCTAGAAACTACTGTAACACAAAATTTCCTGTACTTTGTTTTAGACAATTGAAGCAGAACTGGTGGGGTCCAAGCTAGAGACATGACATATGTCACCTGGGACTATGCAAGCTAAATTCCTTACTCAAACAAGCCTATAAGAAAACAAGGATTAATATTTTTCACACCTCAAACGAAAAACCTGTTTAATCACAAAAATAGTGGAACTGCTACATGACAACTGGACTTTACCTCTAGAAGCTGACAAAACAGAAATTACATGTTCTGTGATCTTGAGGTTTCACACTACCTCAGAGCAGACTGGGATGTTTTTCTTTAGTTTGCTTCGATCCTCTCTTTAAACAGAGAAGAGCCATAGTGGAGATGGTATACATTTTCCTCACTGCAAATAAATATGTTGCTGTAATGTTGCATGGAAATGTAGTAAGTAGATACACAGCGCCCTCAAGACAATGAACAATTTTACAGATTGAGGCAATGTTCTGTCCAGCATAACGCTGACACATGATGGAGATCTAAAAGACAAGCTACAACTGTAGAGGTATAAACTGCCCTTTGTTTAGGTGTAAAGTTTCTTCTCTTTCTCTCTCCTTTCCTCTTTCTAATCCAGAATAGGAAAATAAGAACTCATCATGATCAGCGCACCTCCTGGAAAGCTTCATAAAATGTAATGAATCTTTTCATTCTAAATGGGCAGTCATTATGGCTAAGACCAATAATCACCATGTGAAATAAAAAGCTACAATCTCTTTTTAAAAGTGAGCACAGTTATTTGCTTAAGATTCTTCCCTCTTGGGAACAGCTTTGTTAATTACAAAATACAGCTTCATGTGCTAATGACTGGTAGGAGATGCCATGATAGCAACTGATTTTCTATTATACGCACACTCATTTTTCTGTGAATGAACATCCTCTATTGTACATGAGGCACCAAAAATAACTTGAAAATGACAAAGACAGGATATTGAATGTCATGTCTATTGTATTTACCTGGAACAGTGTCTTATTTGTGTTGCTTTTCTAGGCATATAAATTATCAAAAGGTCTCATTGTTGATTTGGTAAAAAGCAATGCCAAGAATACTGCAAAGGAGTAGACTGCTCTAAAGCTACGTATTCTTTTCTTTTTTTCAATAAGGATATCAAAGATTATTTAAGTGAAGAAGGCTGCAAACATACAGACATGCAGATGTGCTGCTTTAGCCAAGATTGGCTTTTTTTTTTCCCTCAGCTATGTGAATGAAGGCTCTGTTCGAATGACAGAGGATGGAGCCAAAACCCACAATACTACCATGGACATGTTTTGTTTAGGTTCTCTCAAGACCTTTGCCAGACCTTGACTTTGTTTCCAGTTTCCCAAGGGTGGAGATGTTATCCTCATCAAAACACACCTAACTTCAGTAAGACAGACAGGAGTTCCTAAGAACTCAACAGCATGACTGGGATCTAACTGTCTTCACTGCTTCCTGGTATGGTCTAAGATTTTAAAAAAATATATATCAAAATGACATCGTAGTTAAACCTAACCAGCACAGTGATTAAAATGCAGATGAAAATTAAAATTTGGTTCATCCACTTTGGTTCCATTACATTATGCACTAATAAAATATAAATTATATAAATAGCAGATGACCAAGAAATCAAGGATCAGTCAGTAGGTTATGAAAAAATCCACAAATAAGCTGTCAATGCATATGTTTTCCCTTTCCTGAATGTGCCATGTCATCATTTTTTCATGCCATTTCTTCTGTTCAGTCCGGAGTTCACTCTCCAGTAAAAATCTGGATCCTGTTATCAGATTTCCTTTCATCATCATTTGTTAATTTGCATTTTAGTGGATGATGTTGAGTACTTCTTTGTCTTTCAATGTCTAGTATACATTTCTTGAGATATTACAATCTAATAGTAGTAGTTTTCAATTTTCTGATTCTCAGCCATTATACACCCAAATGACTAATGTTATTGCTTTTTCTCATACTCAGCTGGTATTTTGAGAGCAACATAAGACTCAGCATGGAGACTCAACCTCCTTTCTAAAACAAAAAACATCTGCCATAAACAGTGTCAACAAGCCCTCAACAGATAACAAGAAAATGGGAAGTTAATCACTCTTCAAATGATACAGTAAACAGAATAGTTGCTGGAACATTTATCATTTCTCCTTCTGTATACATCAGAGAAAATGAATGTAAGTACTCATCAAAATTATTTAACAGCATGCAAAGCCATCTTCTAATTTTGTGTTCACTATATACCTTACATAGTGGTCAGCAAAATTCTTTGCAAGAAGAAAAACAATTTTTCTCTAGCCTCAAAAGTTCGCTAAACTGGATCTTTTGCTATGTTTTCACTGTAGTGAGGAAGTAACGGGTAATTAAAAGAATCTGAGTCCACAGGGCTGGGACAATAAAGCTGTCCAGAGTCCCAGGGCCATCCCAATGACCGGTTACAAACACCGAAACCTCCCATTCAGCTCTCATCTCACCCTAAAACACCTCATACACAGAGACATTGAAAAACGTCACAGCACACCAAGTGCTGCAACAGCACTAGGCCATTATGTTCTGTTGTGTGGCTTGCAGAGGCCCAGCCTCCAAACTCTGTAGTTCCCTGGTGTAAGAGCAAAGTAAACATACAGTAGAGCCACAAAGCTGAGTTTTTAAATGGAAAATAGTAACTAAACATTGACACTGTCAACTGAACTCAGGATCACAGAGATCATTCTAATACAATTACTGTTTCTGAAACCAACATACTGATTTACTATTTGTTAGTTTACTCAGAATCTTACATGGAAAGGCCAGTGAAGTCAGCTAGATTATTATCACTGACTTGAATGACTTCTGGAGCAGGCAGTGTTCATTAAAACAGCTGAAGTATGTTAAGTGAGTGAGAAATGGAGAGATTTAGAATGAAGTTATTTTTACTGACATAAAAGCTTCTTTCTGTCAAATATTAACAAAAAAAAAAAAAATGAGTTAAGGTTTTATATTCTAACCATACAGTCTCTCAAGCCTATGCTTTTTTCTATTAGAATATCATCTCAATGGCAGTTCAGGTGAGAGAGTAGCTCTGCTTTGTGATTCTGTTGCCCAAATTGGCTCACAAGGTAACACAGCATGGTGTGAATGCTCAGGCTCTGGAGAATGCATAAATATATAATCTTCATTCAGTTCACTTCACTTCATAACATTCACTATTCAGTAACTTTCTGATTTGGATGTATAGGGATCACTCATCCTTTGTTATTCTGCAGAAGGATTTTAGAAATATCCACTTTGCTCTAGGCCTGCAGACTTGCTCAATGCACAGATATTGAGATCAAAGCTATGTTTATTGTCAGAGAGGGTCAAAAATGGAATTTTAGAGTGTAAAAAAAATCCACAGCATTCCTCTTTCTCAACTGTACACAGTATGATTCACCTACCCCCTTCTTAACTGTGACATTTCCATTTGAAATTGTAAAATGTGTTTCCTGTTGTTGTTGTTTTTTCAAACTGACAGAAAATATTTGACTGGTAGAAGGAGGTCCACTGCTTTCCACACTGAGATTGTTTCCCCATGCACTAGGGGACAGGAGATGAGTACAATACTGACAGTTGAATAAGGGTCCATATAAAAGGCACAATAAAACCAAAATAGTTCAGTGTACAACAGAATGGAGAAAAAGGATGATGGGAGCAGGAATTGGCTCCCTCCTCTCCTCAAACTAGGGCCACAGGGTGAGAAAGCATGGCCCTGTCTGGGAGCATCCTATATGATTTCTGGTGTACAGCAGTAGTCAAGGTCTGTTTCTCAGTCATCATGAAGCAGAAAGGTGCACCAGCCTCCTAATTAGGAGGTAGTAGCAAAACCAATTCATAACAACCACACCTAAAAGGAGTAGCAAACACTGCAGGCCCCTGTGGGAAACATGGTGCCACTAACACATGCAGCACTGGCTGCAGCCATGACCCTGTCCCTCGCTCTCCTCTCCCTCCCTTTCTAAGTTCACCTCTGACATTCCCTCATTTTTTTCCTCTGCAGGAGCTCTTTTTTCTCATGGAGCAGCCACATTTTATGGTGGCACTGAAAAAGCATGGGGCATCTGAAAAGGAGTATGAGAGGCTTAACTTTTAAGGTCAGATACTTGAAAGAGGGAGAGAGGACAATAGGAGAGGGTGAGGAGGCTGGGAAATCTATACAGAGCCACACTAACGTACTGCCAGACTCACAAAACAAAAAGCCTGTCTGGGCAATCCACATATCCACATTAGGAATAGAAATTAAGCAGCCTTTGTCACTGCCTCTGTCTTACCACAGAGACGCAGATGGGTCAGGCAGTGCTATAGTCTGAGAACTGTCTCTACAACAAAGTCAGATGAAGATAACAGGGACATCGGTTCACGCCGATGACTGTGAAAAATCCCTTTGCACACAAAATTTAGTCCATTTAATCTTCTAAACACATCAACCTCAAAACAAAGCCATAATATCTTGAGAAACCACATTTGATCTAGTGTTGCATCTTTCCCTGAAAATTTCCCTGGAGAAAGCAATAAATAATAATAATAATAGGACAGTACACATGAACTGATACCTGAAAAAATTCCTGATTAAATGATTCTTTACTGTTCCAAGGCATTATGACTTCTGCATGCGTGCATTCATTTCTCATGTTTTGCATAATCTTTCTGATGACTGTATGCATAAGAGTACAATATAGAAACAGCAGCTAGCCAGTGTGATTACTCATTAAATTTAATGAGTAAGTTAGAATTATCTACTATAAAAGTAAAATGAAAGCAAAATCACAAATTTGAAAGCCAAGCTAAGGGCCGAAACATATGCATGCACAGTTAGTTAATACCTTTTTAATATGCACAACGATAAATACTTCATATAGATATACAGCAAATTTGGATGCACATTACCCAAGTGGAACTCAACTGCGATGGTGTATGAAATGATACATTTAACTCTAATGAGACACATAACTCAGAGGAAGCAAAAACACCAAGGTACTTTACAGCTCTCTTGCTCTTGAACACGAGTGTTTTCATTAGTTATATGGTGATAGCCAGGTAGCATTCAGCCCCTTCCTATTCAAACACAGTAAAGGAAGACTGAGCTTGATGCCTATTTTCAAATCTCTCTAAGTAAATTTGGCTAACCCCGACACACAGAAGACAGTGCCATAACAAGGAAAAAAGGAAGATAAGGGTAAATCCCAGCATCTGCAAAGACTGTGCACATGACAAGAGGATTAAAAAGCAAGACAAAATGACCAGGAACAGATAACTGAGGAAATATTTACACTAAAGCCCTCTGATCAGGTGATAATAGGTACATTTATCTAGATGTTTTTTTCTAAGCAAAACTCAGAAACTGAGCAAAAAGCCTCTCCCAAGGAGGGTGTTTGAGTTGAAACTGGCGGGAGGGGCTCGTTTCAGCCAAGCAACCGGCTGCCTTGGCCCTGGGGCCGAAGGCCGCCTGCAGGGGCTGCTCCGGGGGCACGGGGCAGCTGGCCTCCCGTCCCCGCCGCTAAGGGCGTGCGGAGCTGCCGGCCGAGCCCGCCGCTCAGAGAAAAGCAACCCTCCGATGTTTGGGATGAAACGTCTAAAAATTCTCTTTACGTGGAGGGAAAAAAAAAAAAAANAAAGAAAAAAAAAAGCCCCACCCACCAGTCGTTGCCCCCCGGCAGGCAGGCAGGCAGGCAGGCAGGCCGGCAGATGCCCCGGGAGCCGAGCCCAGCCCGGTTTGGGAGCAGCGCCCTCACCGCACCCCAGCGCCGGCCGGGCCGAGCCGCCGCGCGTGCGCAGGACGGGGTCGCGCGCCCCCCTCAGCTGCGAGACCGTTAGCCGCGGCGGTTAGGACCGTTAGCCGCGGCACCTGGCTGCCGACAGAGGGCGCCTGCGGGCTCGTGGTCCGCGCCGCTCCGTGTGAAGGGGCTGAGCTCGCCTCAGGGGCGACTGCTTTAAAGCGTGTCAGGTACTTTCCGAGCCGCCGCGCGTGTATCGGGGTGTGTGCGTGTGTGTGTGAAAGAGACGTGCCCCGCTCCTCCCAAAATTACCCCAAATCCTGCTATTATGTGTCAGGGTCCCCGCCCCCCCCAGTTCTTATTTCGCTGTCCCTGGCATACAGGTCAGGGGCACCTCCCACTTGTGTCTTCTTCCCCATCACGCCACGCAAATGCAACCCATGAGTTAGCACGTATCAGTGGTTTGTTCTCTGGAGAGCTGGAGGCTGAACGTGAGAAACCTTTTTAAAAAGTAAAGGGGTGGAAAAAAAGTGTCGTTTGTTTCCTTCACCTAGGTCTTTCCGCGGTAGCAAAGGCTGCACAGTTCTGCACAGCCTGCGTAGCTGCGTGACTTCTGACAGCAGGTATGCAAATACCAACAATATTTAAACAACTATATATATATAAACTAGATAGGAACTTGCGTGAAACAGTGGAACTTTGTTTTGAAACAGTTTAAAGACTTTTCCTCTGAAAAAATCTTCCATGGAGACATGAGTCAGATTAAGCAGTTTGTGGTGGATGTGGTAGCTCCTCTTTCATGTGATCTCTTCCTCTGAAAGCTTTGATTGAAACTAAGTCACATTCAGGGTTTTGTGTTAGAGCCTGGGAGCTTCCTTCAGTAAACTCATTCCCAAATTAATTGCTGCTGGAGCTCATAACCTATAATAATGCTCCCAGAATCCTTCCCTTATTATCTTGACCTGTCATGGTAAATTCATCTTTTTGACATGACACCTATTAAGCAGTGTAAAAGAGAAGTATAGGCTTCATTACCCAAAAGGGAGAAAAAGCACACAGTCCAGTTATTGTTCACAGGTCTGCTTTTGCACTTTCTGAAATCAAATGACATTTTATCACAGCTTTTAAGAGAAATGTTTGAGAATAAGCAATCCTCTGCCACAGTCCATCACCTGTAAGGATCATGGCAAGGATTCTTCTAAATTCACACTTACAGGACATTTGTATGTAACACGTACAGCAAAGGAAGAGACCTGCAACAGTTCTACCCATAGACAAGCAATAAATTAATAGTTATGGTACGCCCTGGACTCTCTTACCCTTATTTCCCTTAGCTATGAATTATCTTGAATGATCATTATCAAAATGATCATTCGTGCTCAAAGTATCTGGCTGCGAGAAAGGCAGGTAGGGATTGTAACTTAAAACATTCCAGGGCAGGGTAGGACCCCAGACCACGTGTAATTTACATTAACACAGTTGCAAACCATGTATCCCCCTGTTACAACTGTTCCTGGACATGGAATGCAGAAAAAGTCTTACCCTTAATGAACTAGGATCCAGTTATACAGGAAATGCAAGGACATATTTAAAGCACCTAGGGATGAAAGGAGAAAAAAAGTTAAGATAGTTCTGAGCTGTATCCCTCCTAAAAATAAATGCAAACTCTGTGTCTGTTAGATACTTTCAGAACAGCTGAGAAAAGTATGCAAAAAGAAGAAAAAAAAACACAATTTGCTATGTACACTCTCATGAAAACACTGTTGAATTGAAAACATTGCTTGTGTTATAAATATAAAGCTTGGTGTATCTTATAGGTCTCCAAAAGTTTTAAAATAAATCCAAATAAACTATTGCAGCAAGCTTAGGTTTCCTTCACAATGAGGTAATACATTTCATTTTCTCAGCTTATTAAAAGCTTTTAGTTGATGTTTGGAAAACATATCCCTTCAGTTAATAAGTCATCATAAATAAATCATCATAAATATATACAAGTATAAAACATATAGAAAATACATTTATAGGAGTAATTCACAACAGATGTACATACAAGGATAACAATATATTCACTCTTCACTGTGTTGATATCAGCTACTTATAAAGAAATTTGGTCCAATTTCACATCGTTTCTGTGTTTTGTGATGATATCAAACCAAGACTGCAGAGAGCTGCTGAAGGCTGATGCCAAGGTAAGTGAAAGGGGAATCAGAGACATTCTGCTTATTAAAACTGCCATTAGAGTAATGCGATCAGTACTTTGACAGATGCTAAGAATCATCATTTGCTGATTGACTTCAAACCTAAGGCTGTGGGCAATCAAAGAAAATACGAACATCTGGCTGAGCTTTTGATTGCCATGCTTACTGATACAGTGCACCCAAATAAGCAACAATTAGTCAGTACAGCTTGTGTCAAAAGACCCATCAAGTTAATTCAAATTAAGTCAGGATAAATTGAACCAATTGGCATTCATATATATTTGTATGCATAGTTTAAATAAGCTTCTTCTGCATTATATTATCCTTTATTTACAAGCAAAACACATGCAAAGTTGTGTGGTTTAAGTAAATCTTCAAACTTTTTGACTTCTTAAAGACAAACTTCTGGGAAAACAGAACTTTTTCTCCAGAAATGCATTTCTAGACTCGTCAAAATTTGTTGGCTTTTTCAAGTTCATATTTTTCACTTGCCGATAAATTTCATAAATTTGCAGAAGCTATTCATATGCATTTTGTCAGTAACAATTACAATACCTGATTAGCATTTGAGTAAACTTAATAGCTAGGAGGGTGGTCAAGATAACTGCCAGATTGTAGTAGGAAAGGAAAGTTCTGAAACTCAAGACTGATTTCCTCATGTTTTCAGTTGATTCTGAGTGTACAACCCTGGGAATACCTACTTTCTTTCAAAACAAACAAACAAAAAAACATTCTTGTTTGGATTCTGTTTATTGCAACAGTGAGTTAGATTGCATGTGAACCTGAGATTAAAACTGATCAAAGACAAAACTGATGTATGTATCTGATTTTTTTTTTAAACAGAAATTTAGAAAAAGAAAGAATTTTTTAAATTTTAGCTCCTTGCAGTAAATAAATTTTAATTTTTGCTTGTCAGATATAAAGATCCCATCATTTCCATGTTAACCATTAAAATTTTATTTGTAATTGGGGAGTGGAAATCTGTTCTTGCTAACAAAATAGTGACAGACTCTCTGGCTGAGGTGCTGTCAGTGCTCAAGTAACTGGAGGTGACACTTACTGTAATCTCAAAATCCGTTAGCTCAATCTAGCCTGATTCTAGAATCCTATTACAACATCCCAGTAAATTGTTCTGCAACACATTCAGATGTGTTCAATGAAAGCCTAATGCAAAACAGTGTTTCTCCCAGTACATGATGGCAAAGGGTCATATGCACAGCCCCAGCTGCGGCATTGCATTTGTGGTGTGGAACTCTTCCCCTGTGGCCCTGAGTTCCCGGTGTCATCAGACTAAGGGAGCTTCAGAGCTGTGCTGGGCATATGTAAAATGCAGATACAAGCGAGGAAGGATATGCCAGAGGAGATTGGGTGAATCAGTCTGTGATTATTGACTTGACATGCTGAGTTATCAACTGCCACAGGTGCAACGAGTGTGATCAAGGAGCTTTTATTTTTGCTGAGGGTCCACTTTGTTTTAGAGCCAAGAAATAGGTTTTTGCTGTTCATTGACTCTTGTGAATCCAAGGAATCCAGCGCCCTTGAGAACAATCAGATCAATTAATTAGAAAACTGTTACTGTGCTGCCTTCATAAATCAGAGGATTAGCCTATGATCCAGAATTTCAAACAGCCTTTTAGCAGCTGTTTCTTGGAGTTCTTTCCATTAAAATACTAACCCCTCACACATATATCTTCTGATTCAGAGGTTAAGAGTTGTCCTATTAGCATTACCTTTAGAAATATATTTGATGAAAAGTCCCTTAGATAGTCTAATGATATGGTCCAGTTGCTGTCAGGTGCACAGGCCCTTTGCAAATTCTACTGAAAAATCAATACCAATCCTTCAGTGCTTTCAAAGGATGTGGGATCGGGGCCGTAATAACAGTGACTGCCTCCAGCAAATGACTGTTCAGTGATCATTCTGCAGTGGCCCGGAAGTCCAAATCCCCCTCAATAACTTTTGAAATGGACACTTGCTGGAAAAAGGGCAATCATCCCTAGCATAAAGGCCAGTAGCTGCACTTACTGGCTAGTCAAGTACCTACTTATTTACTCCGCTGCTTGCTCATTACTGGCCTAAGATTTTGGAGAAGAAAGTCTGCTAAAAAAAGTACATTCCCAAATAGCAGTTCAGCATTTCAGATATGTTCAGCACAAAAAGGAATACTGTGCACCACAGGAGAATCAGCTGGCAGCTCCCTCCATCACCTGTTTTATTTAGAGATTTGAAAGTAGACTAAGGAGAATACATTTTCGAAGACTGTGGTCCCAGGGAAAAAAATCATTCTAAATGATGAACAGCAGAACAGCATTGGGTAGTTAAGATCTCTGATATTTATTCTCTGGGTAGCCTGCTTGCTTGGAATCTTTAGCAGGAACAGGGGAATATTTAGCAAAGTTTGAAATAGTGTGGCAGTTACTTCATAAGACTCTGAATGTTATATGTTACATGGACCATTTTTAAAATGCATTCACAGTAGCATCTGATGAATAAACACAATAAAAATATCAAAATTTGATTTTTTTTTCCAAAGCTTACCCTTATTTTTACTGTGACACAAACCACAGGAGTTGTATAAATGAGATTTCCCACTCTCAAATCTACGTCAATGAGAAAAACAATCTGAATGTAACTGGCAACCTTCCATTTATTAAGGCATTTATGCACACCATTCATTAAATTATACTCCCTATCTTGCTACTGTTGATTTTCTTTTGCATCAATTTATCGAGGAGTTGCAGTATAGAAGGTGTTAGACATGAACTGAAATATAACCATTTATTGCTTCTGATTAAAAGCAACAAGCATTTCCTATGAAAATTTCCTCATTAGTGCCTGCCACTTTTCCACTAGACTTATGTAAATAAGGGTCAGTAAAAATTAGAACACAACTCCATAGAAATGTTGAACATAATCATCAAAAATTGTTGCTACAATAAATTATTTTGAGTTATCATCCGTCAGACCATCAAACTTGTAAAGGTTTTCAGCGCCTCTGATTTTCTGATTAGCATTATGATTGATTTTACAGAAAAAAAAAATTGCAAGTTTTGTTATTTTTTTTAAGGAAACGTCATCTCTACTAGCTTACGTTTCTCATTTTTATGGAGAGCTTGGAAAGGAGAGTAGGTGATACCTCAAAATCTGTGGAGGAAAAAAACAAAAAGCCTGAAGAAATTAACTACAGAGAGGGTCAGAAATAAAGATAGACCAAGTCCAAAATCTCAGGTCTGAAGAGGCTAGTGGGACTCAATTTGGGGGCATAGCAACGCTGTTTTTACAGAGACTTCCCTCCCCCTTAGCACATCCATTTTGGCATGCAGGGGCCCTTCTCCTTTTCTCCCTCTTTCTACACATTTAGTCTGTCCTGCCTGATAGTGAAGGGGATGCATAAGGGCATAAGCAAAGGGTGTTAATGGGGAGATAGTTGAGAGGGAAGGCAGAGGTTCTCTAAATACTTTCTTAACAGCAATTTGCAGGGTAGGAATTTATGTTGTTAAATTGCAGACCTATGCTGATAGAATGGACAGAGAATTGCCTGCTTGCCGGCATCTCTACATTTAATCAGAAATTTTCCTTCTCATCCTAGGGCAGGAGCTGAGACACTGCCAGCACAAGTACAGACAGCGTGTGCTGCAGCAATGAAAACCTTGTTGGGGTGGGAACATGAGCTCTTTTCCAACTTCCTCCATGAAGTTTGTTGTCCGTGTTGTGTAGCACAGTGACAATTGCTGTGAAGTCCTTGGTGACTGAGAACTCATCATGCTCATTTGTTTTTCACAGTCTGAGCACAGTGTTCACTCATTAGTACAGGCTGTACCTGTGGTTGTTGTTCTGTCAACATCAGATCTAGCTGCTTTCTACTAGGACTGAGACCTGTATATATATTTTTTTTTTCTATTTTCAATGGAAACTAATAATAGTTTCAATTTCCAAGTAAGTATTTTTAAAGCTTTGCTTGCACCATATTTATTGCTTGTAGATATAGAATGTTGCCATCTAATCTTTGGCAGAAAGAGCAATTAAAAGGCTTTCTCAGGGATGGAATTTTTAATTTGTGTGTCTGTGTATTGTACGTACAGGTGCAGGTTTCCCCTGTAATGCTGGTTGTATATTGGCAATATTATAACTTGCAGCAAGTTCTTCATCTTCAAAAACACTTGTGTCTATTAGCTCGGTTTCTTCTGAGGTTTGAACGTCTACCAGTGTTGAACAAAATAGTTCCTTCAGTCTCAGTGGATGCTATCCAACCACAGCAAGTATGGCTTAAACTTAGTGTTATGTCATGCAATATCCAGAGAAGACTTCATTTCCCTGAAACAAATCAAAGCCAACTGAAAATGCTTAAGAAGTTCCTCACAGGAAGTGTTCCTAATCTTATTACATTTCCCATTGTTTTCTTTTGGATTCTCTTTAATTGATCCACATCTCTTTTTGGAAAAAAAAAAAAAAAAAAAAAGTGGTGCTAGAATTAGAGAATTAGACAGCTGAGATAGCAGAGAAGAATAATTACATCCTAGGATTTATATATGACAGTCTCTTTCTTGCAACAGCCTCACATTCCAACCCCATATTCAATTTGTGACTCATTATGTGTGCCGATCCTTTTCTGCCTTGCTAATGCATAGACAGTGAGACCACTCGTATCGAACATTTAGTGTCTTCTTCCACAAGTAGGACTTTTGCACTTATTGCTGAGTTCTGTTTTACAGCCTTCAGACCAAACCCACTCTGATGGGAAGGGAAGGGAAGGGAAGGGAAGGGAAGG
>VXAA01005751.1:330058-351469 GCA_013399115.1 Anseranas semipalmata
AAGGAAAGGAAAGGAAAGGAAAGGAAAGGAAAGGAAAGGAAAGGAAAGGAAAGGAAAGGAAAGGAAAGGAAAGGAAAGGCCTGATTTCCTTCTGTTCAGTAAAATGAGAACTGAACTTCATAATTCACCTTTATGCAAAATGACATAAAAATGCATTGAATGCATGAGCCTACTCCCTGTTATCTGCTACTGCTCCCATTCTCTGTTCAGCATCAGATTTATATTTTCTTTTTTCCTCTTTCCTTTTTAGTGGAGTCATTAAAAAAAAAGTCTCACTGTCCTTAAGTTGCAAATGCAGTTAACCTTGTGGCTTCATTTTCCTGGGTCTGTTGCACATGTGTATGCCATTCCTCTCTGTTCCTTCTCAAGAGTGCTTCTACTTTTTATACAATGTCTTTATTTTCAGATTAGGCAAGAGTTCCTCGTTCAGTACTACTGATCCATTACTGCACTTCTCTCTTTCTAGTGTGTTGTGTCTTTGCATATAACATAGCACACACAAGCTGCTTTGCTCTTACAACCACTAGTAACAGATAACATGAATTCTAGTGGTGTGTACTTCACTGTGCTTTGCTACCATAGCAATCCTAAAAGGTAGTGTTTGTGACTGAGCTGAATGTGAGTTGATATTACATCTTTAACACCAATTGTTTTAAGTTACTGACATTCTCAGAATCTGAATACTGTTCCCTGTTCACTTCCAAACTGACAGAAAGTTCCAGTACAAGGGTCTTAACTTTTCTAGTATTTGCACTTTATACACGATACAAGAATCCACTTACAACTAATAGCAAGTACAGTCAATGTATATGTGCCATAGGAAGTGGTCCAGTATCTTTCCTATAGACTTTGTTGCATGAAGTTATTTGCCCATCCTCAAAGAGACACAAAGCAGAGATTTTCAGTATACCTCATGTTTGTCAAAAGAGCTGGCTTTTTTAAAAGTCTGCTCCTTGGTTGAATCAATCCTTGGCCAACACATGCAAGTCACTGTCAAAAACGAGTCACAGCAATGGTATCCTGTGTCACCATGGAATTCTTGGAAAATGTATGTCCCAACTTCCATAAGAAAGAATGTTCCCGGGGCACAGAATACAAACCCTTGATACATTAATGCTTCACCTTTATCAAGACTTCTGAGTAAAAAAGTTGGAAAAAAATTGTCCATATATATACATACATCTACTCACAGTGATCTCACTTGCTAGAAGACACAACAAAGTAATTATATAATAAGGAAAATATCTTTGGAAATATAAAGTCAGTGATGCTTTTGTATTTTAGTGGTAGAAGTATAAAATAAATATTTGAGAACTCCCAACTTTTTTTTAATGCTACCTTGGATTTAAAGTATTTTTTCCAACCATCTTTCAAGTATTAAAGTTTATTTGCTACTAGTATTCCTTCTAAAGTAGCTGTCTTAGTAACTTAAAAAAAAAAAAAAAAACAACAACACAAAACTGTGCAGAAATGCTGAACCATCATGTTGAAATCTGCAGTTCCATTAACCATGATAAAATCATTATCATGATTTTTTTTCTTTGTGCATAATATAGTGTTTGTATAAATGCTTGTTGCAACTGGAAAATATATTGTGCTACCTAGCAGATGACATTTTAAGTTATGCAATGCATAAAGATTAGACTAGAGAAAATCTTATTGTGATTTCACAGTCAGTTTCACTGAAAACAATTCTTTGAACTGCCCATTCTCTGTGTGACATCTGTTCTCATAGGACATTCTGGTGGCTTTGTTTTTTTTATTTCTAACTACTGAAGGAACAAATGTTATGCCCAAATATTTTCTCTGCAACAAACATATGTTAGTGAAATAAATTAGACTAATTACCTACCCAGGAGTAAAATTAGGTTTTACAGGCATGAGTGCTACCAGAGTTATCAGACTCTGGGAACTCTTTACTATGCAGTTCTTAGCAATATGGTACTAATATGGTACCTTAAGCAAGCTATTGGCTGAATCAGTCAAGTCCATCTCAACTGTATGTTAGTGAAAACATTTCATCCTCACAAGCTGATTTCAGGCCATTAAGACAGACCTTTTGCTTTGCAGTATGGATATTCATTACATTTCCCTCTGGTCATTTGTCTTCATTCAGAGCAGCACTCAACCACCTCTGGTCCTTATTACTGTTAACAAGACTGTGGTCTACCTTAATATAGTGTCAAATGAAATCAGAAAGAGTCATGTGGATGATAGCAAGAGAAAATGCATCAGTGTGTGCAACATTATCATGTAGATGAGAAATATAAATGAGGGATGAAATGCAATTTAAGGGAACACTCAGATGGAAAACAAATGTGCAATTGCAGACAAACAATTTCTGAAGCAGCTGCATAGCAATCAAGACAGAAAAAAATCTATGTTTTCATGAGAAACATGTCATTTCACTTGTAATTCTTGCTATGGGATTGAAAATCAGAAGAAATCAGAGTTATTAAGCAATCATAAAATATCAGATATTTTCAGTAAAAGTGGTTCTGTTACAATGAAATCCTTATATTTTACTGACAAGACCAGCATCGTATAACATACTGAGTTAACTGCATGAGCGTCATAAAAGGTTGTGTTTTAAAGCTGTTCATTTGGCAGAGAGACTAAGAGGCCTAAAAGCTTTCTAGCTCATTTTGACACCTTCTGTTTTTCTCATTAATGCTGGCACTGATGTTCAGTGATTACTGTAGGAGCTGATCATATTTACAAAATCTAGCTACTTTTCCTCTTTAGAGACCACATCTGAATTACTTCTGAATAACTTGTAGATGTTCAGGATATTCAGTTCTTGGAAAGATGCAACAGAAGATCTAAGCTCACTGGAAGCATCTTTATAATCTCTAGACACTGTGACCAAAAAGGAAAACTTTTCTTGAAGATACTGTCTCACAGAAGTACCAGCTGCTTTTTTATTCTGTGAAGCAGCTTGTCCAGTCATTGAGGAGTCAGGATCCTAGACTAAATACCCTTCAGCATTACGAAGTCTATATATAAATTTGTCCCCAGTACTGATCATGCTCAACGTATCTAGTACTTCTTTTGACATTACAGTCTTTTTTTTACTACCAATACTTAGCTTCCAACCTTGCATAATGGAAGATATGTAACTACTGAGGCTTAAGAGTATGAATGGAAGAAGATAGTTTTGCCTTTTACAGCACTGAACTTCATAAATTCAAAAATGCACACCCAAGGAAATATGCTAATTTGACTAAATATTCCTCCCTTAAGTAAAGAATCAACATTTATCATCATCTCAGATTTGCTTCTTGGCTCGTGTACAATGAACTCACGCGGTCTGTGCACAGCTAAAAAGTGCTTTGTCACCATGCAGCAGCGGATGGACTTGAGGAATCGAAGGACCTGCTGAGATCAGACCAGATGCGGGCACGTTTTAGAAACACTTGTCATTTCCATTTTTCACTGAAATACATTTAAGAGTAAAAATGTCTGCAGGACAAAAAAACAACTTCATTAAGGATGGATGCCTATATGCACTCCTTCCTTTCTGTATACCTTACTCTCCTTCCACATTAGCCACAGGGGAGTTAATACGATGCTCAAAGTGAACTCTGCAAGAACATGCATAAGCAGCTAGTAGCCTAGAAGAAATTATTCATTTCTCATTGGCATAGTAGTCACATATGTGTACATAGAGATGATTGCAGACACAGAACTGGAAATGACAGTTGATGTTACCCAGACTCAGAGTGCTTCAATCCATCATCTGCGTCAAATTACAACTAGTTCCCAACTAGCAAGAGAGACTTGTTCTAGCTACAACAATCACAAATTGAGATTTTGTGAGAAAGCTACATTGTCCAGTGGATGATATATCTATTTGCTTGCATGGATCTAAGGCCTTACAGCCTATATTTCTGATGCAAACAGTCCTCTTTCCTAACTTTTTTTTTTTTTTTTTTTTTTTTTGATATGGCCAGCTTTGGAACCAGGAAAACCTGGTTTTATCCAGGAAAACATCTAGACACCAATTTGGAGAGCTTCTTAACTATCTTTTCTGCCCATCCCCTCACCCCCTCTTTTGAAGAAATATATTCCCAAGTTAACTATTTATATTTACTGTTTTGAGCCCAAGATGGAACTACATAAATCAGACCTAATCTGCTAAACTGCTTACTGCTAAATTAATCTGCTTCTTCTATGTATTTATGTGCTATTTTAGATTCCCTGACCAATTAATTTTATTGATGGCTCACCCCAGTTTTGGTATTGGAGCTACATGTCTTGAGTATCTTGGCCTATTCTGCTCTCTGGGGAGAGAAGAAAAGCATCAACCTGACATGGTCAGTGAGCTTTCTATCCCACTACCCTTGTAATCTCTCCAAATCAGGGACAAGCTCATGTAGGACAGCATGCTCTGATTCTGTCAGCATTTACACTGAAGGCAAAAATGGAGCTGGCTCTGACAATTTTGATCAAAAATGGTGCTAGAACACTAACATGTATAAAACTTTGTTTCAATTGATTAAAAAAAACACACACACATTTTAAAATCTCAAACTAAATTATAACCAGAAATCTGAATACCCTTTTCATTCTTCCCAAATTAGATTATGCATATATTATAGTAATCATTTTATAAATGAAAAAAAACACATATGACTGACCTTCAAATCAGCCCTCAGTCTGACAGACTAGATCAATGTATTATCCAGGCCTGTATTTCTCATTCTGTTTCAACAGTCAAATAGAATTTGCTTGTTACTATAAATAAGAACTCTCAGATAACAATAGAAAATAAAATACATGCAACTGGTTTCCAATGTACCTGTTCTCAAAATTCTCTTTGCTTTTTTAAAGAACTGCAAGTTTACAAGCTGTTTGCATGAGTAATAGCTTCATTTCTCAAAGGCAGACTAGAGTATTCATAACAAATTAATAAATAATTTGTTATTAGATGGGAAGCTGATTTGTTTTAATATCAGTCATTCAATCACATAAATAGTTATTTGGATTTTACAGCCTTCGTATGTAGAAATCAACTGTTTACAATGTTTCCTGGAGGTCTCAGAGCTGACATTAGTTACAGATTGACCATTAGGTTCTCTGTATGGAATGATCACAGGAGATCTCAGATCATAGGGGGTCTCAGCTTCAACGAAATTGTAAACCACAGACAGAAACTTCTGGACAGAGGCTCTATAACTGAGCTGCAAAACAAGCACCCAAGTAGTTTGCCACTACTTGGTGAAGCCCATTTTGGTTTTAATGATGTGTCAAAAAAGAGCCTTGACTGGAAGTTTCTCTTAATTTGTCTTTATGGATATAAAATGATTGAGAAATTGTAAAACAAAATTCTCGTAAACTACATGTTCAGATGGTTGGGATTCTAACAAATGAAATTAATTTAAACCCAGACTACCTCAAAGCCACAAATATCATTGAGATTAGGTTGTTGTGAAGACAGGTAAGGAGAGGGTCTCTGAAGTCATTCAGATGCCTTAATACACTTGCATTCATTGTAATGAAATGTCAGCCAGATACAGTCCTTTGTTGAAGTACATAAGTAAGTTTTGGGAAAGAACACATACTGTGAGAAGGTGTCCTTAGGCCAGCAGTAATTAGTTCCCATACGAATACTGTACCTATGAGATTCAGTCAGGATTAGTTAATACACCACACTTTGAAGATGTAAAAAGATTCCAAAGAGCTAATCGGTACTAGATTATCCACTACACTAAGATTCCTGTATTATCATTTTCAACTATTTCACTCTAAATATAAAGTGATAAATAGATATTCAGGGCAATTTGGAAGTTATTTTTGCCAACCATTTAATTATCTCATCTATTACATGAAAACATAAAATACAAGATTTCATTGAGAATGTCCCTTGCATATAAGGAAAGAAAAGCTTGTTTTTAATGTATAAAGGAGCCTGCAAATCTGTTAATTTTCCTTCCCCCTTTATTTATTCCCTAAAACAAACAAACAAACAAACAAACAAACAAACAAAAAAAACCAGTTTGTGATCTGTATAAAAGAACAGAGTTTTTAGAAATAATTCATTTTTTCTTCCCTGATTATATTGCATGATTCACTGAAAGAAAAACAAAACAAAACAGGATTTTGTCAGCTTTTTGGTACAGAGCAACAGAATTGAAATGTAAGCAGCAAGCATTTTTCCCCTTCAAAACCTCAAGGTTAACATGAAATTGATATCAAAAAAACAAGCTGAAGAATGGTCACTTGGACATTTTCTCTAGACAGGTAATGCTGCACACGGACTGGTTGCTCAGGGAGAACACCTTGGAGGTGTTCTCAGCAAGGCAAAGCCAGGGCAACCTTGCCAACTTCTAGTACAAGTCCCTCCTCAAGCAGCGGCCTGGAGTTGATGACTCCCAGAGGTCCCCCCAAATAACAGGTCTGTGATCCAGTGACCTCCTACTGCAATTATTGAAATTACCCAAGAATCATCCAAGCAAAGAGATTATAGGGTCTTAGTAAAAAGGTTAAATAATATAAAGCCCCTAAAATATAGGGGGAAAAAAATGAAATGCTAATGCAAAAAGAAAAAAAAAAAAAAAAGAAAAAAAGGAGAAGATTCAAATAAGGAAACATGCAATCCTCAAGCTACTTTACAATTTCAGTATTTCCACTGAATTGCACATACTAAATAGAAATGAGACCCTTAGCTTTTTTTTCCTTGCAAGTCAACTTCAAAGAAATCAGATATTTTTACTTTATCACAGCAAAAATCTGTGCAAAGATTATTTCATAAAGGCTACCCGCATCAACTGTCATTTACATTTTGAAATAATCATGTAATTTTATAATCTCTGTGGTAATTTGATGTAATAGGATTCTTTTAAGGATAAATATTATCCTTTTGAGATTTGCCTTCCCAAAATTTCACTTTCAAGTATTTAAGCTATAACAAGAACTTTTCTTTTATTTGTCCCATTCCAGTACCTTTTATATTAAGACATTCAACTCAACTTTTTAAGCTGACAGGGTTTGTAACTGGTTGAATGGCCTGCCTGTTCTGCAGGTAAAATTTTAATATATATTAAATTCTTCTCTAATACTTGTGTCAATGTTAGATTGTACTCCCAACAGGCCAAGAAGCTGATACTTTATTCTGTCAACCTGAGAGCACACCTTAATGCAGACTAGCCAAAGAGAGAAGCCTTGCACAAAATCCAGCTTTCCTCCCTCATAAGCACATGTGCAACCACCTTAAAAGCATGTTCTACTGCTTTAACGAATAAATAAATCATTAAGTCCACTCCAGTTTCAGCCACACCAATTCCAAGGGACTTAGTTTTGGTGTGGGGGGAAGAATTGGCTCAGGCTGCAACTGCTCTGGAGATTTATGATTCCATTTGTCTAACTGGCCAGTATCAAAGGCATTACATATGTAGCAATAATCCTGTTCTTGCACAGGGATTTTCCCATGTTTTTTGACTGGAACCTCAAAAAGAATGATATTTGAATTGTGGTGATTTCACTATGAAACAAGAAAACAGGAGCTGTATTAACCAGACTCTGAATTCAGGGACTATACCACTTCCCTACGTACATAAACACATGCCCATAAGCAATACTAACATTTCATGTTCTTTCTGTGCCTATTTCTTCTCTTTTGCCTTTAAATCCTTTCTCCTTCATATACTACTATCCACAGATTTTTAATTTATGTCTTCCAGTTACTGCTTGGCTGCCCATCTCATCAACATATGGTAGCTCTGCTGGCTGGTGGCACAGACCTCATATCTGGGGACTGATTATGTACCATTTTGTAACTAGCACAGTTACTTCATGCCTTAAAAACAATTACAAAATATCACCACCTCAGAATATTCTCAACAATGAAAAAGTTTCATCCAGATCTACTTAAGGCATTTGGTCTTAAATTTATTTACTCTGTAGTGGATCATAATTTCAACAGTTAAAATAAAGCTCAATGCTTAGTCTGGCATTATGATTCTAATCCTCCCATTCTAATCTTGAAATTTCCATCTGATTTGGAAATTTATATTCAGAAGTACGGATTTGTGAGATAAGAATACTATGAAATACTTACATTTTTTTCCCTCCAAAAAGAAAAGGAAAGGTACATTTCTACTCTTTGTTTGGAATACTAGACTCTTCCTTTCAGATGCGTGGTTAGAAAAGTGCACAGAACGAATGTTCTCTAAGAACAAAATCTAAGGATGTTTGTAAGCTTGGAGGATCTTTCTTGCTGAAATTTGAGTCTCTAGTGATTGTCTCACAGCTGTTCATTAATGATGCTGTGTTTTTTGTTTTTTTTTATATTAATGTGTAAAGTCCTTCATGTACCTAAGCCAAGAAACAATGCAAGCTGCTCATCTGAGCTTTTCTAATTGTTCTTCCTCCAGCAGCTTAGGAATTCTTGCAGATGGTTTTTTGTTTTTTGTTTTTATAACAATTGCCTCTTCAAGCTAAGCAAACCCTGGAGAAAAATAAAGCTGTGGTGAATACAGATGCAATGTTAATTAACATACACTCTAAATGTGAATGTTTTAGTAAGAATTAAAAAAATAATAATGTATTGACTTGTCAAGAAACCAGGCATTATTTTGAAAATCAAGTATTATTTTCCTGAAAATTCAACTCTGCATTAGAATATATTGAGCTGAAACGCTAGGCATTGAATTAAATTCAAGGGTTTTGTGTGTGCACCTATGCATTATTGCTCTGGTGATGATGTTTACCCCAGCTGCCCTTTGGGTAGATTACAGAATTTGGACAACTTTGCAATCTAACTGCTGATTTCTACTCTCTAAAAAACTACAATAAGAAGTATTAGTTGCAGTCTTGCGGGAGAGATTTCGTAATTAGGCAGCCAAGTTAATTATTGAAAATGTGCTAGCTTTTATGCTGCTATCTGTCTCATGTCTGTAAACAAAACAAAGAAAACAACGTCAGCAAGAGATATGCTTTGCTATATTCTACTCCTTCAAAGAATTCTAAAGCATCTGTATATAAGAACTGGTTAGAGAAACTTATGTGATCTCCCCTGTGGGGAAAAAAAAAGAAAAAGTTAATAAAATCATAGTTTTATTATGATTTCAGTAAATAAATGAACAAGGACTAGTTCCATTGCTATATTTAGCTCTGGAGACATCTGAGATTGTTGTTCTCATATAACTAGCAGTGCTAAGCTGTAATGTTTAAACTAATCCTGTCTCAGAGGTGAGGTCTGGAGGTAGATAGAGAGATTTTATTAATCCTCCCCCAGAATTGATTTTACTATGCTAATATTTGTTCTTTTTTCTCCATCTTGTGCTGTCTCTACCTAAAACAAATATCACCTAAAACAGAAGCAATGATAGAGATGATAGGTTTGGTTCATCTTTATGTAGTTAATTACTTCCTCAGCCAGCACTCTGTTTTCCTTTTCCTTTTCCAAATTCCTGGACCAAGAAAATAAATTGTTATTGCCAAAGGAAAAGGAGAAAGAGAAAAGGGAGTGATAGCAAGAGAGATGGGGGCAGAGAGTCTTCATTCACCTCTGTCTCTCCTAACTTCTGCTTTGCTTGGGGACAGTTTCAGTGCTAAAAAAACCTTGTTAATAGATAATACCAACCTTCTAACTCTGTATAGCATTCGGTCCCAAAGAAAAGTGAAAGATCATGCAAAGCTAGAATAAAATACAATTAATTATCAAACTCTGGGGATCATTTCACCAAAGCAATTGATTTTGCTTCACCACTGCAGCCCTCTGTTTGGAAACATATCAACTGTTTAACAGCGCACTCATAAAACAGGATGAGTTATCATCTCAACATTTCCTAGGGAATAAGCTTTCAGTCTTACACTAGAAGAAGACAGGTGAAAAACACCTTTTTTCTTTTTTGTAACTCAGTTCATATGATCTCTGGTATACCTACAAGAAATGTAGTATAAAAAGAAAGGAATCCAGCTGAAGATTTAATAGTTTTAAGATAACTAAACAAACTGATGTTTGACTGTGACACTAGAATGTATGGCTCAAGTTTCACTAAATATATAATGGGATCTTCAATGACTACAGACAACATGAATTTGGAATTGTCACTTCAAATTCTATTTCTACTTAACAGAGCATTAGAAAATAGATTTCAGTAAAGCACAGGACTTGATTTACATGTGCTTGGGTTCCATCAGTGGAGATATTGCCAGTCCGCAGAGTCTTTCCAATCTGGATTCAATATTCTGTCCTAACACTTCAGGCTTCATGTTGGCAAAGAGTGAGAGCATCTTATCCAAGTGTGATCCCAGTAGAAGTATATGGAGGACTTTGAAGACTCTGACAAATTACTTTGACACAAGCTTGATAAGGGGCACTCCTGTCCTGGTTTTGTTGGGATAGAGTTAATTTTCTTCATAGTAGCTCATATGGTGCTATGTTTGGGATTTGTAGTGAAAATAGTGCTGATAACAAACCAGTTGATAACAAATCAGTTGCTGATATAAAATCAGTTGCTGAAAATATTGCTGATAACAAATCAGTTGTTGCTGAGCAGGGCTTACACAGAGTCAAGGTCTTTTCTGTTTCTGAAGCTGCTAGCTGGTGAGGATGCTGGGGGTGCGCAAGAAGCTGGCAGGGGATGTAGCCAGGACAGCTGATGCACACAGACCAAAGGGATATTCCATATCGCATGGTGTTATGCTCAGCAATAAAACTCGGGGGGGTGGCCAGGGAGGCTGCCACTGCCTGGCGACTGGCTGTCCATAGGTCAGCTGTGGTGAGCAGTTACATTTTGCAACACTTGTTTTTTTCTTTTTTCTTTCCTTTTTTTTTTTTTTTCTTTCTTATTAAACTGTCTTTATCTCAACCCACGTGTTTTCTAACTTTTGCACTTTCGATTCTCTTTCCCCTGTCCAAGTAGGGCTGAGCGAGCAGCTGTGTGGTGCTTAGCTGCTTACAGGGGTTAAACAACAACAACTCCTTACCTAAGAAAGGAAGGAGAAACTGTCTAAGATAACTTACCCAAAATAAATAGTTAATTTTCTAGTCCTGCTACACATTTTCTGTTTGGTCTTTAACAAAGCTTTGAGTTTCTCTTTGCTCCATTTCTCCATGTGCTGAACAGGAAACTCTTCCCTTTGTTCCTCCTCTGTCTTGGGTTAGGGCCACATCTTACTTTCACTGTGTACCTGAAGAGACAGCATTTTCTGTTGATGTTGATGCCCTTCAGACACTATTCCCGTACTAGTAATTAGCAAATCATTTTAGCCTTTTCCAAAAGTGATGAAAAATCTGGAATTGCAATTATCACTCAGCAAGCAACTCAGCAATTTTCTCCTCACCGTGTCGCTGGTTTTGGAAAGTTATATAAAGATCACACACAAATGGAATAATTAACCTTTCCTTTTAACCACTCCATTCACTCTTATGCAGATCGTCTGTCTTGTATTCCCATGATCAAATATTCAGATTTTGCTTTAAGTAAGACTTATCTTTTCTGAGAAACTGTAATGCCAGGTACTAGAATCTTTGTCATGACAATGAGTTCTGGCAGGGAAACGCAGCAAGGTGAATTCATTCAAGCAAACATACTACACAGAGAAGCATAAAGATGTATAAAATACCCAGCTGGACTATACTGGAGCCCCAACTGCTGAGTAGCAGCTGCCATTCTGATTGGAGTGCTCATTAAAAGCTGCCAACTTTCACGTAATAAGCCAGAAATGGCTGGCTCTAGCAACGTAATAGACCAGAATTTGCCAGATACTAAGGACGCAAAGCGCAGACTGCCACCAGTACTTTAAGACTCCTGTAATTCACGCAGATCTGTTTTGAAGGGTATTCCATTTGAAGTATGTTACCCCATGGGCCTGCCCGACTTCCCTTGCTGTGTCAGTGGAGAGAGCTCTAATAACATGCAGGTGTGAAACAGAGAATTTCCCCCTACTTGTAACCTATCAGTCAGACTTTTAAAAAGGGTTATAAACATTGAAATAGATTCCTGGATCCCAAAATATCAGGCCAGTTAGATACATGATGGCACACAAGTCTGTCTAGAAGCACTCAGCATCTGTACAGGTGACAGCAATTTAATGAATATGAATTGGCACTGGTTTTGACAACAATGACCTGCTGAAGTTCAAATCAGGACTCCTCTAAAGAGCACAAATCACAATGTAATTAAATCTTTATCTGATATGTATGAGAATGTGAAAACATGGAAATGCCTTTGATAAGGAAAAGGTGCTTAGCACAGCCAATGTAATGTAAGATAATACTTGAGAGTGTGAGCATCTTCACAGAAGTCCACTTTTTTTTTTTCAGTTATTGTGATGCAGCTGGTTTTCAATTTTTTTTAAGGATTTTTTTTTCCTTTTCTAACCCTAGAATATAATACCACCTTCAGAGATGAAAAACTTTTCATCCTCATTCTTGAAAAATCATAAAATTATACTGAGGCTAGATACCTAGTGTTTTAAAGAAGCAGATTAGCATCAATGAGAGATTTTCTTATTTTATTTTTCTGATGATAGCAGGTTTTCATATACTAGCTGATTCCTTGTATATATAGAACATACTTCAAAAATGAAAATAATGTGGTCATTGTTATAAGTAGAAATCTTAAAGTATGACAAACTAGTGACAGTCACTGAAAACATTGGTTATGCTTTTGTAAAACATTTCAGCTACCATTTTAATTTAGACAGTCAGAGGAGTCCAACTGACTTTGATCTAAGAAGTTGTCATTAAAGAGATCTGAAAGCGTGATGAAGCACAGAGAAATCAATTTCTGAAACCTGGCCCAACTTCACCTTGAATACTTGGGACACACAGCAGAATAATTTATTGGCATAAAGGAAAGAGAGAAGATAAATTATCTTAATACCTCTAGATATGATTGGATTTTTCTCGTCATTTGTTCTGTTACCCAGTTTGCAAACATGAGTATTTCGCTCACTGTACTTTTATTCAGCTCTTTCCAGTTAATAGATAAAATGGGCTCAGCATCTCCACCTTTGGAATATCACTTTTCCTCATTTACAGACATTGTATTTACAAAATTATTGCTTCATTACGATGCTTACCTTTCCATTATTCCTCACTTTATGCATTATTTTCTCCATGAAAGAAGTTTTCTGATACCTTATATGTATTTGAGATACAGATTATAAGGAAATATTCAAAAGCACTGAAATACCCTTAGGCCTAAGTTGCTTTCAAATACATAATGAGATCTTTCCAAGGAAAAAGGAGCAATTAAGTGCCATCTTTCAAAAGAAAATGTTGCTAAATTTCCATTTTTGCTTCTACCATTTATGGTATTGGAATGTATTTCAAGTGTCTAACTTCTGCTGAAAGTCAATAGACTCTTTCAAAAAAAAAAAATTACCACGTATGTTTTATGGAAAATACCTCTGAAAATACAGTCCAAAGGACTTAAATCTCTTCTGGGACTGAGAAATAATATTGTTGTCTCATGTTTTCTCCATGGCTGTTGCTTAATTATTGTGATGTTTTGGTGCCAATGTCTCTAAGTCACTTACATAGGTTTGAAAATGTAACCTGAGTTCTCCTATCTATTGCTCAGCTCCAAAGAATTCTGTCTTCTCATGTAATGTTTTCTTTATTCCATGACCTCCAGTCCAGTTAATACTAAACAAGTTTAAAAAAACTACAGTTGCTTTGTAAATGCTGGATTTCTCATTTTGTTTCAAGTCCCCTCAAAGAATGTTAGAAACGGTGTCCTTAAATATAACATTTTGCAATTTCTTAGGAATGTTGGGTTATAAAAGTTACCAGATTTCAATTACCAGTAATAACATTGCAGGACCTCCATAATTACCACAATGCTTACTGGGTGGCCACTAATCTTTATTGTTTTTTCTCTTATTTAAAGAGCATATTCTCTTATTTATTCTTTTGGAAAAAAAAAATAATAATATTTTTATTATCTTGCTAGATTATTTTTAGAAAAAAAAATTATGCTAAAGCTATTTATTGATGATAAAAAGAGCAGTACTTTTTGATCATATGTTATTATTCTTCCATCTTTGCAGTTTTTTCATATTCTGTCCTAGCCTGCTATGTACTAGATACTCTGTGCCTTTTACATGCTTCATTTTATCATTTTTAACTATTCCTATATTTCTTTCTAGCCACATCAGATGTAATTTTTATCCTTATTTTTATTGAAATAAATGTGATTTTTTTTCTCCCTATTTCATAACCATCTGTAACATTCCACAGTAAACAGCAGGCAATTCTAATCAGTCTCTTTCCATCCATTCCTTTTTAAAGTTTGTCTTTTAAACATTAAATATTTTTGGTGCTATACATTTCATAATACCCTCACGTAATTTTCATATCTAATGATACCATTGTGACAAGATACCAGATGTTCAGTACTTCTCTCTCAATTATCATACTTAGGGCTTATGTCTTAGAACTAATTGAGATGAGCTTTGGTCTGGGTATTTGCTTCCATCTCTACGAGGTCACAATACTACACCTCCTCAAGATACTCGCACGCAATATTTAGTAATTGCTGATAATAACATCAATTTGAATGGCTGAGCCCCAAAGAGAAGCCTGTAATAGCTGTTCTTCCCATACATTCCTCAACCTCCTAAAGTCTGTAGGTTCTTAATGCTATGCATGTTTCAGAACTACATTATTAAACTGTGGAAAGCAAGTTTTTGTCAGGTAGGGAAAATACACATACATGAAAATATTTAGCAGTTCTGAATGATATATTCTTTTAAATATCGATTCTTCTCTCCTAGCATCTCACAGCTGTTAGCAGGATTTACAGAACTTGTGAACTGAAATTCCAGTGAAGGAATAACTTGTCTGCTGTCCAAAAAAATATTTCTTAAATAGACTGGAAATGCAGAAATGAAACCAATAGTGGAGGCACTGGACATTTGTAACCATCGTGTTACTTACAGCCTTATTTGCCAAGTCCATGCTGCTCATATCACACAACAGAAAACCCTTCCAAAAGGTATTGATAGTCTCTGCCTGGATAGCTTGGGAAAGAGATGCTTAACAAGACCCCAGTGGACTCTACAGCTCACAAGTCATTAAGACCAAAGTCTCTTACAATGATCGCTTTCTCTTCCAAGAGTTGCAGTGAATCTTGAGCACAGCACTCCACAGCAGTGTTAATATTACAGTTCTCCTGTGGATATATGAGAGCTATCTCTGTCTGCAGTTTGTATGATCTCACCAGATCATTCATGTACAAATTCTTCAACAGCTTAAACAGGCAGTGTCAAGGTTTCTAGTCTTGCAACACGAACCATTCTGCTATCCTCTTTATGCTACAGAATTGTAATTTTAAGTAGTTATACCTTACTTGATGGGTTATTCAGAATCAATTATTCTTTTTGTACTAATGCATCAGTATCATTCAGTTTTATTCCTTATATGTGAAACCATCAATACTGCTCTCCTGGTATGAGGCTTTTGTTCATCACTTTCAAATAAGTAAAATTACTGGTTTGGCATAAAGTACTGGTGAGGTAGACAGATGCTAGTGGTTCTCTAAGTACTCCCTCACAAACCTGGCATAAAGGAATATGCCTGAGACAAGCCTGGGAATGGGACAGGTTTTTCATAAAACCGTAGCAGGTAGCTCTGCAGAGATCTGGGCGGTGCTGCTGGCCTGTAGGCAGAGACGGATTGCTCTAATTTATATAGCTCCTTGGGGTGTTCAGAATTATCCCCTGGGCCACTCCACGGGTGTGAGTTATGAGCTGCATCTCTAAAAAAACAGCATTGAATTTCACCCTAATGTATAAGCTCTGCAGCCTGACATATATCATGTCGATGGGGTCACTTCTTTCACACCAGCTCTCTGTTGTTCAAGTCAGTAAATTCAGAGCCCATTCAGGTTAGAATCTGGGGCTAGTTCCTAATTTTCTGAATTCAGTAGGCATATCTAATATACTTCAGATCAAGCTCTTATTCAGATTGCTGTCCTTTTATGTCTTACACTTTCTTCTGTTTATATGTTATAACCACATGGTAAATTACCTTTTTTGAAGAAAAATTCTACTGACAGATTTATTACTTAGCTTGCACAAATGACACTTTATTCTAGTTGGCTAGATTGTGAACAAGCCTCAGCAGGCAGGAAAAAAAAAAGATGAGGAAGACGTCTTCTCTCCCTAACACATTATACCAGCCTCCTTCTGCAAATTTTAGCATTTCATTGCTTCCCCTTCCAGGTTTTATTTTTTTACTTCCTCATTTTATTTCTTCTCTTTTCTTGTATCAAATACGCACAGGTTGGCTTTCATACTGAATGATATTCTGGTCACATTTTCCATCAATCCATTGCCACTGGGATAAGTGATGGTGATTTCTGTTACTAGTGCATGTTACCATTAAAATCAGAAAACATAAAATAATGAACCCAAGGAACAAACAAGTTACCATCAGATTAGATTTCTGTATAAGACATTGTCTTCTGGTTCAGAATATTCTTTCACATTGTATTTAGGTGTTTAAAGACTAGTCTAGGTGACCTTCAAGTCATTAAAAAAAAATCAAACACATTTCTTCTACCAACCAATCTTTATTAAGGATGGGAGACATTACAGTTTGATACAAATGCAGTAGTGAAAGGACAGAAGAAAGAGACTGCAAGACATTTTGGACAACAATAATCAAAATTCCATATTTTCTTGTTAATTATGGACCTGGTACCAAGATTTCCCCAAGGGAAAAAAATAGGAGCTGCATCCTTGTCTAGCTTGGCCCGTTTTTAAATAACTGCCATCAGAATGAGAACTTCTGAGAGGACAATGAAAGGCTCAAAGGCACTTAGCAGCTTGTCTAATTCTTCAGGGAAGTCAGCAAAAGACAGGATATATGGAGCACATTGCCATCTTCTCCCAAATCAACCTTGTGGTTGAAACATAAAAGAAGTGTGAAAGTGAACATTTTTGCACAGGTATCACCAACATTTTGCAGAAATTTTCACTTAGAATCATAGAATCATAGGATGGCCTGGGTTGAAAAGGACCTTAAAAATCATCTAGTTTCAACCCCCCTGCTCTGGGCAGGGTTGCCAACTACTAGAGCAGGCTGCCCAGCGTCACTTCCTGTAGCTGACTCCAGTTCCCTAACAAATTTAGATCCGTATCTACCAAGCCCCTGCTCACTCCTGCAAAAAAGCCCATACTTGCATTCCTAGTGTTAAGATGCCTGAAGACTTTGCACATCCAGAAAGGCGGAAGCAAGACTGACTGCACAAAGAGATCTTTGTACCTTTCACCACTGCTTGTCAGCCACAGCTAGCAAAAAGATGAACAGTCTCTAATTTATCATTGTCCTTCAAAATGATTTATTTCCTCTCCCAATTTTTCAAGTTTCATGGGGCTTTGAAAAAGAAAAGCCATATTTTGAGTTCCCATGTCCTCCACAGAAATTGAAAATTGGGCCTGAAACCCAGCACCAGACACTTACTGTTCCAGGATCACGGTTTGTGGAATGTATTATAAGCCAGATTCAATATTTCTCAGTATCTTTTCTCACCTTTTGCTTCATTTCATACGGTACTTCACTAGACTTTGTCAGCACTTTTCCCCTTTCTTCTTTCACAGTTTGGGGAAAGGGGTTAAAGTTAATTAAGAAAATACTCAGCTACAAGGATTGATTTTATTAAGGTTTATGTAGGCAATCTGCAACTACTGCTACTGTTATGAATTATTTCTTCTACTTTACCTCTTACTGAACTATTCTAATTACTTCACTATATAAACCAGCTATTAGATTAATATACCACAGCAAGACTATAGCAACTATTACAAAATGAGTAATTTATGGATTTGGTTTAGTATTATATATTACCTGGCTACTATGGAATTTTGTTAGCTGTTCAGATTTTTGCTACCAAGACCATAGTCTGATAAATCACCCCTGCCGCCCTTCCAAGAAATGAGTTTATGATCCAGTTAATGGAACTGGTTCTTACCAGCACAAAAACCCTTCACCAAAATAATAATAATTCATTGAAATTAAAACTTCAGAAATACCTGCAGAAGTCTGTCCTTTCGAAGATCAAAATAGTAAAAAATACAGTTAAGTATGTATGTTCAAAGAGATATTTTCCTGGAAAACTGCTCTTTTATTCCTTCTGTCTCTCCAACTGCTGTATGTAACAACTAAAATCTGAGGTAGGCCTAGAGCAAAACCACTTTGGTTGTACTTTAATACTCAGAGAGATTTTCTCAGCCTAAACTCTTTATTCAGTTTTGTCTTCTCTTCTTACAAATCAGTAATAGAGCTGACAGTATTCAAAGTACAGAAGGATTGGAAATTGTCTTGCTTGGCAAAAATACGCCTCTGAATCAGCCCTCAACATGTTCCTTCAAGACACCGCTCTTTCACTTTAAGTACCGTGTTCCTCCACTTCCAGAGCTGTGGCTTCCCTCTCAATCCATCTCTTGCCATAGAATGTGTTCTTCTGTATCTTCATTTGAAAAAGATTTCTGTTCATGTTATAGAATGATTAATGTCCTTATGGATTTAGAACTACCTTTTGTGACAATTAGTAATTTATAGACTACATGCTGAGCCTAATGATTTTGATTTCTTCATTTTCATGTTAGAGTCTGATTCTCAGTTTCTGGAATAAGCTGGCTGTGTAAACCTTATTGAAGAAGCTCTGAAAGTGTAGGCAAGCTGAGCTGAACCCTTCACTCTTTATTCATCATAAATTCACCCTACGATGCTGTTGAACAGCTGGATGAATTGTGGTATTTATCTAAGTAACTAGAAATGATAATCTTTTGTCTAGACATAAATGAATCTTTGCATTTCTAATTCAAAATTAGAAATCATTCTCTATTCTTTCAGCCTTCAAATATATTTGTCTTCAGTTTGGCAGTCTGTCATACTTCTGCATATAATTTCTTCTGTTAACAACTATCCGTTTATTATTTCACTGGTTTGAATTTACTAGCCTGTGTTAACTGCAGCAAGCAAATGTAACAGCATTTTGCATACTAATCCTGACAAAATCTATTACTTCTTTTTGCTGTTCACTAGAAATGGCTAGTGGGATTTCAAAGATTTCATCTTTGAGAAAAAGAAGCTTATATCCTTGGTCCCCCATCCATTTTTCTTTCCAGTCCACAGAGGTTAAAAATAGGACTTTAAAATTAACTGAAAGCATGACATAAAAAATAGCACTTCCAGAATAAGTAACACATTAAAAGAAAAGTAGATCTATTCAGAGAGATGACATATGAAATGACATGCCTGGACGTATAAATAAGCTTGCTATACATCCCCCTAAATTGTCAAGTTTGTATACATTTTGTTGTCCTATTTATGGGGTGCAGTTAAATCTCAGTATGCCCTGTAGCATGTTGACTGCAAAACAAGATCCAAATTTACATAAACAGGACTCCTTCACAAGAAAAGAAAAGGCATCGGAAATCCTATTCCTCTGTCTTGGCCTACATAAGCTGCTAGCAGAACAGGATGATGCTTAAACAGAAGACGACAGTTTAAAATACAAAGAGGTGAACCTAATCAAACAGCAAGAATTACACTATCCCACTTCTACAAAACCCTGCTCTTAGAAAACAAACAACAAACGCTCTAGCACCTCACTCTTATTTCTCTGAACTGGAGAAATTAATTGTCCACAGCTGGCTCCCTGCTAGCCTGAAAATCTCTGTCACAAGAGCAGATAGCTGTGGGTATTGCTACTTGTCACAAACTTCTTCCACCACCTTCTAAAGACAATTGATACACCTATAACCAGAAAGGCAAAAGGATAGTTAAGCAGAGGAAGCAGAGGTACATCTTTGATTATATTACTCTGTGACTTGGTCAAACTAAGCTCATAGAAATCTCACCCTTTATCCCGAGCAAAGGGAAAAGTTCACCTCTAAACCACATTTTTGACCCTTCACAAGCCACTCAAGTTCACAGGTCTAGGGATTTAATACATTGTCCAGGAGACAATAAATTTGAATCTTCTCAAAAACAAACAAAATCCTTAGGACATGCTTCCTCCCTTCCTCTTTCTTTTCCTTTACAGTTCGTTTCCACTTTTCCTGACCCAGGTTGAACAGTCTAATTCTTTCTTGCATCTGCTGAGACTCAAGCAGGTAATCGAAATATTTCCAACATAGTAGATCTCCCTGTTTGCCCCCTTGTCTTGAATTCCCTCTTGGACATGGTGTTCATTTCCAACGCCCTTCCTGTACCTGTGTCCCCCCCTCCTCTCACCCTCCATCCCTAGGAAAAGTTGTAGTGAAGCTGTAGAGCGAACTCAGTGGAGAATTGCTGGAGTTGGCCTGGCCGTGATACACCACTAGATACACAAGCCCTCTCCAGGCTAGCCAGGCCACCGTGAAAGCTCTGTGGACCTCGTACCCTGCCCATTTCTAAGATGCAAGTCACTTCTGACTTGCATTTCTAAGCAAGTCTGTTGCTTAGATTAAAAATACTACCTTCTATTCCTTTGTAAGGTCATGGTATTTTGAGTAGCTGTGATTTAGGTCTAGCAGCTATAATAATTCCTTCTTGCTGACAGTCCAGAGACACAGTCAGGCAGTTAATTTGGGTGACAAATTCAGATAGTGCAAATTTCAGATTCTGTACCCCTTGTCTGCAGTCTTTCTTGTTCTGGTTCAACAGAAGTTTGTAAGTGATTTGGGATTCGTTACAATTTGTGTTTCTCTGCATTTCTGCTGTGGACCCTGCAAGCTCTGCTAACCCCAGGATGTGATATTAATGAGACAGACGATTCATCGGCCATCCCATCCTCGGTCCTTTAGCTTCTCAGCTGCAAAACAGGAAAATTATTCTTAACCATTCTGTTTAACAGAGAGTAAAGTTGAGAGACAAATCAGAACTAATATACCTTTGTTTTGCTTTGTTTTTTAGGAAACAACAAACATTTTCACATAACATTCTTTATTTTTTTTTTTTCACCTAATATGCATTTTCTTTTCTCTCCCATTCCCCTCCACCAAAGGGTCAGGATTTCTGAAGAACCTAATAAGCAATAATTATTTTTTGCTTAATTCATGTTTCTTCAAGACAGACCAGTCTTCAGAGATAGGTTTCACTGCAATTCTTCTTCACAACTTATGTTACACAGAAGAAACCAAGGAGTGAAGTTTCTGTCTACTTGAAAGGAACCACAAAATTCCCATTAGTGTCAGTGGCAGAAGATCAAAATTTGAGGCCTTGCACTCCACAATGCTTATAAATCCAGCTGCCTAGTGGCATCCACATCTAATACACGTTTAGGTAGGTGCTATGCTTTCAGGCTCCTTTATCTGAGAAAGGAGCATCATTCCTAAACTAGAGACACACCTTATCTTGCAGCTACATGTTAAATATCGGGGAAGGGGCACGCAGTACTGTAGCTTGGAGCTAGGTGCCTGTATCCACTGGAGAGGGGGGGGGGGGAGAGAGAGAGAGAGAGA
>VXAA01005751.1:351501-416747 GCA_013399115.1 Anseranas semipalmata
GCACCAAAGTGTAAGAATGGATTAATAGCTTAACCATCAGGTGTGCCCTCATGTTCAGTTGTAGGAGTACTTAATTCAAAACAGGGTCTTGAGCCTAGGTCTTTCACATTCCAGGAAGTCCCAGTAGGAACTTAATTTCCAGGAAAGGAAATGTAGGCATCCCTGGGTTTAGAAACAGGTAAACGGTGCTTTTTCAGCAAGTTGCACAAAAGTACCAGTTTCACTGCATGCCCAGAGATGCATGTATAGGAACTGGAGTAACTGTAAGATCTAGGCCTTAATGGTTATTGGGCTAACAGTTTTGATGCACTAAGTCAGTTGCCTGTTGCCCACATGGACTTATAACCAGCCCAAACTTCCCACTTTTTTGAGCTGCATGTACCAGCTTAAGCAGGACTGAGCCATTTGTTTCCACTTTAGTCTCCATACCCAGACACACTTTTTTCAGTGGTAGAGTAAATCTCTCTCATAATAAACTTTTAGATTTACATGAATAATTACTCATTCTGACATATCTTTAATCAGTGGATATTCATTCTTTCATTAACTACCACTGCTAAAAATTATGTATTGAATGTATACACCATTAACAAGATGGAAAAACCTCCCCTCCGTGTCTGTTTGGAAGCACACTGCCTGGTTTCAAAACATTGTCTTTTCCCATTCAACCTTGATGGAAGTTAGAACTTGTTAGTTGTCATGGCAATAAAAGCATTCAAGTGGTAAGAAAAAGAAATTAGTAGGTTCCATCTGAAATTACTCTGTTAGGATATGCTCCTAGGAAGATTTATATATCAGGCAAAGATTGATAATACTTAGTTTTGGTGTAATTGAATGTTTTGAAAAATCAGTCAGCATGATAAATGTCAGTTTCTTATTATCTGATATTATTTTATCTAGCCGTCTGTTTGCCAGAATACACCAGTGATTGATTGACTAAATGTCTTTTTTAAAGTTAGTCTGGTAAAATACATATGAAAAAAAAAATAAATAAGATTTTTTTTTTCCTTTGAGGGTATAGTAGATAAATATACCAATGTGAAAATAGTAATCTATGGCTACTTTTTTACAGAAGGCTGTTTTGCATTACTCTGTATGTAACTAAGAGTAAACTTGCTTTTAAAAGCAAAAGGGAAAAAAACTGTTAATTCAGGAAGTCCTATCAGCTTTTAATAAAGCCACCTTTGAGCTTTAAAAGTCAGGATAGCTTGCATCACTATGTATGTAACTGCCCTGCTTTATTGTCAGTACATTTAATTTAAAAGAATTCACATGTGATCAGACACCCATAGCCATTTTCTGGCTTAGAACATATCTGTGAATTTTTATTGTAGAAGTTTACTGTTTCAGTTTTCTTTTTCACTGATCTAAAACAATTAAAAGAAAATTTTATTTATTTATTTATTTTTTCTATGTGTGTGAGAACATCTGACAAGAAACATGCTGCTCTTTCCAAGTGCAGACTTGCTCTGGTAGATCTGATCCCACAGCTCCTTGTAAATAAAATCATAGTAACAGAGATGTTTCAGAGAAAAACCCTCATGATGAGATCAACTACACCTGAACAATTCCTTACAGATTCCTTCCTTCCCTAGTGTACTCCTAACTATCCTCATTGATGGAGATTATAGAGCCTTCCCAGAAAAATCCACTGCAATGTTTAACAATCCTTACGGTTGGAAAGGAGATTCTTTTCTTAATGTCTAACCTACATTTTTCCATGCTGTAGTTGAAGCCCTTTCCTTTTTTCCCTTATACAACAATGAATATGGAGATTAATGTATTCTCCTCCTCTTTGCAGAAATCTTTAATGTCTGAAAACTTACTGCCTTTTCTCAAGGTGCATCCACTGAACAAAAAATAGTAAATTTATCCCAGGTTATGTGTTTATCCCACCCATCAGCTCACCTTGGATAACTCCCCTGTTCTTCGCCCACTGTAGATGTGAATGAAAGTACATGATACCACTTTAAGACACAAAGAGAGGGTCACAACAAAGGAGACTTCAGATAAGATGCTTTACATCGCAAGTGGGGCAGCTATAAGTGTAATCTCATGGCTTTCATGAGGCAGCTGACAGGAGATAGTTCTATTGGTTTCAGTACAGCAGCTATAAATTAAGTTTTTTAAACAAAACAACCTACGGTTTGTAACCTTTCCTCAAATACCTTGTTTTCTAATCTACTCTTTTCCTCTAATCTCTTTTTTTCTTTCTCCAAACACTAAAAATTTCCTTTCTGTATTGCAGCTTGGTACCCACACCTGAATGTAATACTGAAACTTCTGTCAAGCTTGTACTGAAGAGTATTAACTATATACTGCTAGACGATACCCAGTATAGTTTGCTTTTTTTCTTCTCCTTTTTCACAACAGAATGACTGGTGATCAGAGGGCTGGAGCACCTCTCCTGTGAATAAAGGCTGAGAGAGCTGGGGTTGTTCAGCCTGGAGAGGAGAAGGCTCCAGGGAGACCCCACTGTGGCCTTTCAGTACTTAAAGGGGGGTTATAAAAAAGATTGAGGGTGACTTTTTATGTGGGTGGATAGTGATAGGACAAGGGAGAATGGTTTTAAACCAAAAGAGGGGAGATTTAGAGTAGATGTTAGGAGAAAGTTCCTATATAAATTATATTATAAATTTTATATTATATTATATTACAAATTAGGAAGGTGGTGAGGCACTGGAACAGGTTGGCCAGAGAAGCTGTGGATGCCCCATCCCTGGAGGTGTGCAAGGCCAGCCTGGATGGGGCCCTGGCCAACCTGATCCAGCGTGTGACATCCCTGCCCATGGCAATGGGGTTGGAACCAGGTGATCTTTAAGGTCCCTTCCAACCCAAGCCATTCTATGGTTCTACAAAAATTGCCAGGCCAGGCATGCCCCATCTTCCACTTGTGCAGTCAATTATTCCTACCTTAAAATGCATGATGTTTGCACTTGTCTTCATTGGATTGCCTTCAGTATTTTTCAGGTTTGTTTTCCTACTTGTCCAGATCGTTATGCATTCAACTCTTGTCTTCCAATTTGCTTGCAGCCCCTCCCAGTTTGGAGTCAAGCAGTGAATGCTCTTTAGAGTGCTCAGCAATTACATATCCCACGCAGCGCTCAGTTCTGCATACTTGGCACAACAGGGTTTGCAGAGTCATCTTGCTGCTATTAGATTTGGTCCTAATTATATTATGGAGCAGGTAGAACAAAAAGCCAAAGAATATAATAATTGTGAAAATAACACTCCCATCTAATTCCAAGGGAAGGTAGCATGGTCACACTTGAAAATAGGCTTCATATTGAAAAAATAATTGTGTGCATTTTTGCCTTGAAAGAGGGCATTTAAATCTCTGACCTTCATGAGAGAAGACCAGCATGGCATGCTGTGAATTTTTTATCTCTGTTTTAATGTAGTTGCTCTTATTTCCAGTGTCATTACAATACTTAGACAACAACAGTAATACATTTAATGAACATGATGTCATTGTTAGTTTTCAAGTTGCAAAATTAATTAGCTTCTGTGAAAAGAGAAATCTTGCCTAAATATGAGACAAAAATATGTTTCCAGATACCAGTGAATAAAGAACTAGCAGGTGTTATAACAGAAGCACTATGCATCATAGTATTTGTGTTCATTGACACACTGTCAGGATAATTTTTCAAACTATTTTGAAGAAAACGTTTCAGAAGCTGACAGTAACTTTTAGGGCAAGTAGAACTGAAAACAGAAATAGTAACATTTAGGAGTTCTTTTATTATTATTATTCCATAGCCTCTTAAGTAGACAAAAAGAAGCAGGGTTCCAATGGCTGCTGAATGCATATATACTATTTATCAGATGTTACTGCTCCTTCAGGCAACATTACCTTGCATTAGTATTTTGACTATATTTTACGTGTCTTTTTAATGTGTGGCCTGGTATTAGCTTAGAAATGGTTACTGCTGTATTTGTATCATTGGAAAATTTGTATTTTTGATCTAAGAATTTCGTATCAGACTTTTGGAATAGCGTATGGGTGTGAGGGATACCACACATAAAACATCATAATTGTAATGTCTTCAGAGACATGAAAAAAAAGAGGAAAAGCCACAGGGAAGGTTCCCAAGACGAACGTTGAAAGTGATAAAAATGTTAATCTCTACCAACGAATCCTTCTCATTCAACTTTTACAGAAAAAATATTATGACTATTGGTGAATATTTCTGTATATTTTGA
The DNA here is from genome assembly GCA_013399115.1 of Anseranas semipalmata. Lineage (NCBI taxonomy): Eukaryota > Metazoa > Chordata > Aves > Anseriformes > Anseranatidae > Anseranas > Anseranas semipalmata. Next base: position 355,705 of record VXAA01005751.1, read on the forward strand.
ACACAGTGGTTTTGAAGCACTGGACAAAAAATAATGAAAGATGACTTCTCAGTTCCCTGTCCATGATGGCTCAAGGGCAAAACTGAAGTTCTGTGTAAAGGCTTAAATAAAGACATTGAAGTTGACATTAAAAGGCAGATATAGGAATATCCTCACGAATTTTACTACACTTCACTCAAATCTCTGTCTGCCTTTCCCTCCAAGGACAGAATTCAACCACTGTAAAACTCTAGAGCCATAAGAAACTCCAGAAAATTGCCATTTCATTTGGCTGAAATCCAGTTATTTTAACTCAGAGAGCACGCAGGCTGAAGCTGTGGGGCCATCTTCAAAGTTGAACCATTTTAAAGTAATGCTTAATTTTACAATTAGGGATATGAAATGAAATGAAATTCTGTCCTTCCCTTCAGCTGATATTGAGTTATAGTTCTCAGTGACATTAAAAAAACAAAAAATGACAAAAACAAACAAACAAACAAACAAAAAACCACACACAGCTAAGACACCTTTGTGATATGTTTTTAATGTCAGTAATATGTGCTAAACTTATGATCACGTAAGAATTATAAAACATAAGCATTGTATGGGTATTAGTTAACCATTACCATTTCATATAATTCAATCAATGAATAGGAAGAACACAAACAACCTTGTCTATTCTTTGTTTGTCATATGCATTTTCACTTCCTTTCTTGGTCACCAGCACTAATGAATATACCTCATAGGTATACCTGCTAATAGTGTGATGGAGAACACATAAAATTCTATTTGTATTTGAATGTTTATTTCTATTTCTTCAGTGATTAACACTGAAAATATATATATCTATATTTTAACAACAATACTGTAGTCTTGGAATGTAAAGGAATAAGAAACCAGGTCTTGAAACCCCAGTGTCTCTCTACATTTATTCATATTTCCTTAACATACGTTCATTTTTTTCATTTAATTTTTTTACAATGGTAAATTCTCAATACAGGCAAGCTCATTTCTCTCTTACTGCAGGAACATGTTAATGAGTAGTTTTACTTCATTTGGCTTAAAAGATAATAACTAATGCTCACTCTAAGCATTTTATTCATGCAGCTTATTCTGTCTACTGCAATGTCTTCTTCTTAAGGGCTTATTAGATTTTCAAGACAAATGATTAATTGTTGAGTACAACGTATTTTCTCCAACACTGAAAAATGCATGGGTTATTGTATTCATGTTAAGCAGGTAATCCATGAATATGTCACTTGAGGTATCCACTATCCTCAGTTACTATCACAGGGATCTAATCTACATGCATTTCCTTGCTAATGGCTGGCCTGTTCATAGCAAGGCTATCAGCAAGTCTACAAGATTTATTGTTAGTCTGTTCTAAAATAGCTTCATTCAGAGAAGAATCTACAACAGTGACTGAAGAATTAATTAGAATGATTGTACAATGTATCTAACATTTTTGAGACAGTTAGGACAAAATATTCAGAAGACATACCCTGTTTTTCAAAATTCATGCAGCTTAGAGCACAGTCACTAATGACACATCCTCTTGGTAAGATGCCATACTGTTCTCAGGTGGGATTCATGCATTCAACAAACACATTTGATGCAAAACATAACCAAAATCTGTCAAGTGTTTAAAGTCATGCCTCTGGCTTTTGTGAACCAAATATTGCTTTTACAGGCCTGCCCTGCATTATGCTGTGCATATTGTCTGCAGTGTACACTAGTCACCTTCTAGGAACATAGTATGAGCTTTGAAGTAAGCAGAACAAGAAAACTATACAATCTTGCTCAAAACTTAGGGAAACACAAAATATGTTTTCCCAAAAATGACCAGAATCTATCTTCTTGCCATTGCAGTGGTCACAACTCTTGCTCATATTCCAGAGTTCTCACAAAGGGAAGATAAGCCCTTGTTCTCTTCCACTGTCTGATGACTTCTATCACATTTATGCAAAGTGCTATTATTGTATTTATGTGTCCTCAGTCTTTAAATTCTTCTTCTATTCTACAGCATTACCCCAATTCTTACAAACATACCTATCTACAGCTTTTGTTCAATAATATTGGTTTAGAGAACAAAAACGTTAGGAGACCATTGTTCATATTAAACACCAACCCTATATATGCTAACATGAGAACTGTGTAAACTAAGGGGATAAATATACTTTTTTTTTGTCATTTTTGTTTTGTCTTGGTTTTGCTTTTGACATGGAACTTGTAGTTTTTATGGACATTTTAGTTTTAGCAAGAAGTAATTCTGTTTGCCTGGCATGAACGTGTTTCTTTACTTATTGCAACCAGACAAGGACAGCACATAAGAAAAGATTTTCACTAGCATAAATGTCAGCCCAAGGGCTAATTCCTGTTGAATGTTAAAAGAAGATGGACGTCCTAATGCTACATTTGTGCTACTGAAAACATCTCCAATCATTAATACCCTTATTTTAAGTGGATAATCTCCTTCTTTCTGCCTAGACCTGTGTGCCTGTATGCATGTGAGCATTAATATATAGATACTAGATTAAATTCAGGGTCTTAGTATGTTAAGACTAAGATGCAGAAAGTGAGTTGAATCCAAATTAGTGAATTAACATGAGGTAACTCTCTGGCCACTGGGTGTCAATATTGATACATATTACATCAAGGAAGAAGAATTTAATAGGCAACAAAAACAAATCTTTCTAAGCAGACAGTACAATCTTTAGTTTGACTGGGAAAATTTGCTTATTCCTTCCCTCCTACACAAATGTGCACACACAGTAATTAAGCAGATCCAAATATACCCATTTTTGGTGTGCTCGTTCAATGTGTTTGTGATACGATTCAATTGTGGAAGTGGTGTTTACCCAAATTCACTATGTTTCAGCTGTTCAGAAAATCACATTTAATTCACAGGAAAAGTTTCATTACAAGGACAAGTTTTTATTATTATTATTATTATTTTAAAAGCAAAATATAGTGACTCTTTGGAAGAAGTACTTGAAGACTTAGCAAAATCTGTGGAGGAGTATCAATAAAATAGGTGTATTTTTCAAAGTTCTTTAGCATTCATATTCCTAGTTTCTTCCAAAAGAGCTATCTAGGACTACTGATTCCCAAGACAACAAGGAATCTTTGCTCACTGTGGTGCACATAGCTATGCTGGATTAAATGTATTTGTGAGCAACAGATCTGGGAACAACAGATTTTTTGGCTCCCATCAATTACTTTTCTCTTCCGCTATCAAAGATCTCACAGTAGAAACTTTAGAGCAGACACATGACGATCAAAAGCAATGGTCCGTTGCTAGTCTCAAAAATTTGAAGTAATTAAGTATTCTTATCCTCCTCCCTGTCAATATCCCATCTATATTGGGAAACTGACAATTCAACCAGCTGACAGGATCACTGAGTATAAGTCCTACATGTATATTAACTGGAGAGAGTGCTAAGCTCTTTTTTTTGTGTGTATGTATTTATAGCATCTGGGTATATGGAGAAACAGAACTGTGAGCCTTTGGGCCTCTGCTATATTCACCTAAGTTTCGAAAAGGAAGATTTAAGTTATGCAATTGCAGTGCTGGTACTCTAAGGAGCTGACATAGGGAGTCAATATATCCCACGTTACCATCTACTTTCTCCCAGTATGTCTCCAATAACAGCAGAAAATTGAAATTTGCCACAGTTTATATGCAAGAGAAGGCTGTCAGAACCACATCGTGTACAAATGGTGCCAGCAATAGTGGATTTAAAACCACATACAACAGCTGCACTGGGATACTTTTAGCTAAAGGTATGGAGCTGACAGGCAAAGAGTGAAGACAGCAGACTTAACAGAAGAATACAGAGATTGCATGTGGCTGTGGGCTAGTGGAGAAAGAGAAACTCCTGACAAAACAGAGCTGATCAAAATCCCATCCCATCAAAGGTGCACTGTTACTGATCTCAGGTGGAGGCCAACAGTTCGGTCTCATTGCATTTTGACAATTCTAGTTTATTTTATTTAACATATCTATTAACATAAATCTTAACATAAAATCTATTTATTTAACAGAACTCCTACACTGTGTCACTGAAGCTGTTCATCACTAGGTCAGGCAAACATCTCATAGGAATTGTAAACTATAGCTGATCCTGCCTGAGGGCAGTGGGGTGGAGTAGGTGATATCTCAGGTCCTTCCACGCTGTTTTCTACTTGAGAAGACTACGTGATGCCCCACTTACGCAGTGTGATTTGTCCTGTCATTGTGAGGGTCATCCCAAGGTTGTTAGCTCTGTCACTGAGAGTTAGATCGTATCAGTATGTTTCCCACTAAGGATTATATTACATAACACACAGCCCCAATGAATTCAGTGATACTAGGGAACTAATATTAATGCTAAATCTGTGAAGCATACAGTATCACATAAAGATATTCAGCACACAGAAACTAACAGTAACGTTTCTCAGTTACACAGTTCCAACGTTGTGCATGAAATTGTATTTATGACTAGAACAATTTTCATATGGGAAATACATATTTCTACATCCAGTGAAGGACATAAGCACCTACAAACTCAGTGCTTTGATCTAAATGGCATCCACAGCCATAAGTTAAGTATTCAAGCTACCTTTATGCTGCACTGGGAAAGTTGATGAGGTGGTGTGGAAACTTAAATGCAAGTAGTCTTTTCTGGCTATGCACCAAGTGAAGATCTGTTGCTACTTCATTAGTTCACTGGGCGCAAGCAGAAAACCATCTCCCAGCAATCTCCCACTGGGACTTGACCCATGGTGGCCTGACCTCAATAATCTTTTCATTACGATTAGAAGCTGATCTTGTTGATATGCCTAGGAACTACTTTAAAGGAGGAAGTAAATGTTAAATACTGCCATTGAACAACTATGTTTTAACTCAGGAAATGAAGTTAGTTAGGATTTTTTTCTCAAAAGCAATTGAAATCCATTGACTCATCTTGAGTACTGTGTGCAGTTTTGGGCACCACAGTACAAAAAGGACATGAAATTATTGGAGAGTGTCCAGAGAAGGGCTACCAGGGTGAAGGGCCTAGAGGAGAAGACATAAGAGGAGCGGCTGAGGTCACTTGGTATGTTCAATTGTTGTGGAATCTGTAATTTCAGAATTTGCCGATTCTGGCTTTGCATCTTTCTGTCAATTCACTATTTTATTTTAGAATAAACAAAGAAGCTTAATATCTTCTTTGAATTGTCATGAAAAATAAATTATTCAAGTTTAACAGATCTTTAAGAGCCTGTGATACAGTTTAAAGAAAAACCTATTCAATAAAAACACATTCAAAGTAAGATACCATTACCGGAGTTCCTGCCTTGAATCAAAATGTCTCCTGTCAAATAATTCTTAAGCACATTTTATTATACTGAAGGGTATTTGCCAGAGGTTTATGGTGAGTTACATAAAAAAGAAAAAAAAAATCATTTAAGTGAAGATTTAGCATATTTAGTATTCCATTCCACAATAGAAAAGTAAAGTAGAAAGTAGCTAATTTAGATGTTAGGACACTAATTCATAAAATAATACAAAAGTTGTCTACAGATTTTGGGGGGTGGAGGGTATTTTTATCCAGACAGCAAGTATTTTCTAAAGGAAAAAAATAAAGAACTAAGTAAGTACACAGGCTGCAAACTCCATAGGGATTTCAACACCAAAGTAAACAAGGGACTGGAGCTCCTCTCCTGTGAGGAGAGGCTGAGAGAGGTGGGACTGTTCAGCCTGGAGGAGAGGAGGCTCGGGGGGATCTCATCAATGTGTATAAATACCCAAAGGGAGGGTGCAAAGGGAACAGAAGCCGGGCTCTCTTCCAGTGGTGCCCAGTGCCAGGACAAGAGGCAGTGGGCACCAAATGGAACACAGGAGGTTCCATCTGAACTCAGGAAGCACTTTACTGTGCGGGTAACTGAGCACTGGCACAGGTTGCTCAGAGAGGTCTTGAAGATCTCCCTCCTTGGACATCTTCAAAAGCCACCTGGGCAGCCTGCTCTGGGTGTCCCCGCTTGAGCAGGGGGTTGGACCAGGTGACCTCCAGAGGTCCCTTCCAGCCTCAGCCATTCTGTGGTTCTGTGATTCTCCCAAACATTCTACCTTTATTTTTGCTTTTCAATACACAATCTTTTACTTGTCTAAAGCTGCTCATCACATTGCAGCAAACATGATTATTTTTAGCTCTGTCACCTTATCTCTCACTTATTCCTCATACTGTTGTGGCATAATTTAGTTAAGGCCTGTTCTTACGTGAATTAATGGAGGTCAGACTCCTCCCAGTGCTGCCCATAAATAAGTTGCACAGCAGTTGGGTAATCCTATAATAGAAGAATAAACTGGCAGATAGTGATCTCTACTCCTTCCAGTAATTAAAATTGATTAGTTTTTCAATCTAAGACAAATATAGTAGTTGGAACTGTACATATAAGGAAAGAACATGAAATAATAAAATACTTACACCCATACTGTGTCTTTTTCATCCTCCAACTACTCTCCATAACAAAGGTCCTTTGGGAAGATCTTTATGGCTCCAAAATTAATGGTGTTCAGAATTCTGGGCTGAATGCTTTGATAAAGGTACTGTTGGAAGCCATGCCTTGTGATGCAGACCTATCCTTGGTAAGTCAGTGAAAGAGCTTCCAGTAAAAATGGCACCTGGGAAACTTATTTCTCTTATAACAGTTCGTCTCCATGCACTTCCTCTTATATTTCTACATTGCTGTTACAAAATCGGATAGCAATGATGGAGCCACAGAAAGCAGAACATACCCGCACTTTAGGGTCAGGTATCCTATGAGTCAGGGAGTTTTCAAGGGAGTCAGACTGTAGTTGTTGAGTTTGAGTGAAAACTGAATGGTTTAGTTAACTGAATGAGTTAGTCTGAGGCTCTGATCTCAGTCCATGTTAAATGTCTGCTCATTAAAAAGAAAAGATTATATTATGAGTTGTAAGTGTAGTATTTTGCTCAAATTTGTGAATTGCAACAAGCTATTTGCATGGGTGACTTTCATAATAAATACTTTCTGACTCCTACTCTTGTGTATTCATCAACAGAAAAGAAGAAAAGTTGGTAGCAGAACTCTATTCTTCTGCTTTGGATAAAATGAGTTACTACAGGCCACCAACTGTGAACATTTGGTGCTTGACCGCAGTGTTCATGATTGTTCAAATGTCCTTGAAACACCAGGAAAGTTCTGTGACTGCTTCATATTTCTAGGCATTTCCTGTACAGAGCTCTCTTCTGAGGCTGCTTCAGGCTTGAAAACCATTCTGCTAGGCTATGTAGGGTTGGGGTTGTCTCTCCTCAACATCCTTTACCATCTTAGTTAAAGTGCTGTAATTGTCCAATTAAAGTATTTACATAGTTCTCCAGTCTTGTTACACATAATTGTTGGTACTAATGAAGATGTAGATACAGCTGATTTGCTACAGAGATAGAATGTTATCTGGTTTCTTGATAACAATTTCTTGTTAAGTATCAATAGTTATAACTAATCTGAGCAACTCTGAGTCAAAACACTTTGGTTCACTGCCAAGGGGAGATGCAGTTACAGACAACCCCTTTCTTCCCATGCGCCTTGGATGGCAGAAAAGAACAGAGACTTACTGCAAAGGCAGAATAAAATCTGTTGCACCCTCCGAATATTTCTGCTGTTGGGAAAACCAGGCAGCAGGACCTTGAGCAGTAGCATAGAAAGCATCTACAGTTCAGCTCATGAGAAGCAATTTATGCTGATCTGTTTCCAAAGTTTTAAACATTAATTAAAATAAGCCTGCTGAGAATAGGTACTAAGTCACACAGCCATACTGGTCACTCAGACTTCGTTTTTGATATTCAAAGTAGTTGTAACATTATAACTTTAAATCACAAATAGTGACTAACATCCTTCTTTGTTTCTTTCATATATCATCACTTAGGTCTGTCAGTTTTATTTAAGGTTTAGTGGGTATTTGCTGGTATTGCTTTTTTTCTTTCCGCATTAGGGAAAATTTGCCTCTGTTAGATTGTACATCTAAACCATTCAGTTATATTTATTTACTCAGGTGAATTAATGTCCTAGAAAATAAAATCTTTCAAAATTAATTAACATTTAAAAAACAACCAAGAAAATATCAAGATAATAATTATCGCAACACAGTCAGTGATTTAACTACCCCAGTTGTTCAAATGTTGCTAGTAAATGTATTCCAGTTAAATATAAGTTTCTCTTTAAATACATATCCTGAAGAGTATTGCATTACTAACATAAAAAGGAATGTTTTTTCTTGATCTGACATAATCATATCACTATCAAAAGAATAAATGTATAGGGTTGTAGAAACACTTAGATTAAAAAAAAAATGGAAATGAAAATGTAATAGGGCAAAGAGCAATGCTCAGCAAATTACTGCTTTCTTAGGCTTTGCTATATCTCCCAGTCAAATTACTTACTTTATGGAAAGCAGAAAAATGCCTTGTGCAAATTCCTGATACCATTCAGGTCTCTTTTTCAGGAGCAAAATTATAATTGTGTTATCATGACTCAGTCGAAATTCAGTCTAGCACTGCCTTCAGTCCCTTGAAATAAATCTTTGAGAAAACTTCCACAGACAATCTTTCTATAATGCAACAGTTCATCAGTTTTTCTCTTTCTTCTTTTTATAATCCTGTGGAGCTAGTGTCTAAAAGATTCTGCAGGATCTTGAATACACAGGATTAAGCTGTTAATCCTCATATAGATATATATGCGGATGCTCAACACATTCAGAGTTCCCTAAGTGATTAGATCTGTAAAAATACAAGGACAAAGAACTCAGTGAATTCATTGTTCTATACTTTTCTACAGTCCTTTTTCTTCATAGTAACTCAATATTCCTGCTGGCTGTGGATAGTCTCAGGTGTCTCCCTGTACAAGAGTGCAGTACCTAGTTAGTCAAAATGTCTATATATCTCAGTAGGAATTCCTGCCAAAAAGACCACAGGTCTGAACTTCAGTAGTCTTTTGCTAAGAAAAGGCATAGTCACTGTAATTTAGATTCTTGACTGACTCCCAGAAGAAGATCATTATAGATTTCAAAGGCTACAGTTTACTGTCCTGTCCCTGTTTCAATGATGTGCCACTCAGGCAGTTTGTACAAGTATCTACAACAACAATGGGCAAGAGGTAGCACAATTGGACACACTGCCCATAATATGGACTCCAAGAATGTTTCAGCTCACCTAACCACATTTTGGTAACAGATAAATCTAGGCTCCAGTCAGCAGAGTTTAGAAGGTTATTCATCATCACCCTACAATAAGCAGGTACCTCTAGTTAGCTTGGTAACTGTCTTGATTCCACTAAGTGAACTGATTCATTTTTATTGACACTTAGAGGAATCTAGATACGCTGATCAGCTACAAAGTTCTACATTTTAGGCATCAAAATTAAGGAAAGGTGAATCCCCTTAAGACAGAGTGAGCTGAGTCCTATCTCAGACACCCAAACTCAGTATTTATATCATGTTCCTAGCCATACTGCTTTGTTTTGCTTAGAAGATTATGGATTCTAATCTCAATTTCCCACACACGGACATGCAAAACATGGCACACAACAGTCTCAGTGATGATATCTTCAGCACTCAAATATAATGCAAACCTCAGTGTGAAATTCATCTTCCATCCACTGCACTATGTCCCATACATAGCTGCTCTTACACCCCTCTGTGCTTCCACTCTGAAGAAGCTTTGCGCAGTCAGAGCGGAAAAGATGGTTACATTTTCCTTCTTTCCCACTTCCTATGCATTAACTCACATTTAAGCAGTAGCATAATCCACTGAATGGGTGACTACCTTGTCAAGTGAATCCAGGCAAATCAGTTTGTGTCCAGTCCTCTCTACTCCATTACTTCTTATGGCTACATAGACTGTGAACTGTGTTGTAATGGCTTGCACAGTAAATAAAACAATGGGTCCTCTTCTAATACAAAGCTTCAAGTACTATAATGATGTATTAACTTGCTCCTCTCTCTTCAGGAAAGTGTAGATCTTTAAAGATTTTCTTTTATATCTCAGATATTCTGCTGCATTCAAAAAGTGACTGATAAACAATTTCATTTGACCTTTCCCTGCAAATCACATTTTTCTTTTGGATTAAATGCTCTGTTCTTAATCCAAATGCTTCAAAACTACCAAAACACAAGAGAGAGATTATTGTGATACATCATAAAGCCCAATGCTACTTTATTTCACACTATCAAAAGAGAACTTTCTTATCACAGAATTGGCTTTTCCCATAAGCAAAGAGACTACTTTAGAACACACCAGTTAGAATATTGAATCTTACTGATTCATTTTGCTGTACTCAATTCAGCAGCACTAAAAATATATGATCCTTCTTTAATGGGAAACAATTTTGTAATTATCTTTTTTTTTTTTCAAATAAGAATAGTATTTTAGTAATTGTTCTACAGATTAAAAAGTCTGTGCCATTTGAAAAATGTCTACCTTTCCTTCCAGTGTGTTACGTTAGAATTATTTTCTACTTTAGACACATGGTAAGGGATAGACTTGAGGTCTGAATGCATTTCAGACCAGCAATTCACCTAGATCTTTGACTAATCATCCCACTTTGTATCATTTTAATAGATTTAATAGATTAACAGTTTGCAAAGATAGAAATCTTAAACTATGTTCCTACAATCTCTATTTTGTCACATAAATGAGTGAGTAGAGAGCCCTGCACCCACTATTAACTATAGTGGGGTTGAGATGAAAATTTCAAGTAAGACATTTATTCATGGCCAGGTAGAATTACTGACATTATATTAATCGTGTTAAGCACCTATCTATTAAAGCAGAGTTACCACCCACTTTGCTCTACAAAGGGTAAAATCAATTTTAAGTTAGTTTATGTAATAATCTACAGCATTAAACAGAAAGAACAATGCAGATGCCTGTCTGCCTTGCTGTCTTTCCCATGTAATGAAAATAGCTGATGAATATTCCAGTAAAATTTGAACTGTGATTTCTAAATTCATCATAAGCCTCATAGGTTCGTGCACAAGATGAACACATGGCCTTTCCCATCTCCTTCATTCTCTGATTCCTTAACTTGTATAATAGGATTTTTTTATATATATTATTATGACCAAAGAATGCTAACAAACAAATCCCACATCATTACCACAACAGTGTGCTTGTAGGACATCTGTACTCACCACTCATCATCCGTGTAGTAACTCCTACATTCTCTTCTTTATTTGGATGTCATATTGTTTCACAGATTCCTCCCCAAAACAAACTTCCAGTTATTTTCTCCAGTTCCTTTCTCTTCTTTCTCCAGAGTTTCGTTTGGTTTCGTTTTCAGAGTATCATTTCTAAGCAGCAGGTGATACACAGACATTGGACTATTTAATGTTCAAGTGCAACAGTAGCTCAGGTCAATAGTGGCCAGGACAGAACGGCAGGAATAGAAAGATATTTTGTAGACCAGTTTCTCTCAGTCTCCCACTATCTGTTCACGCCCATAGAGAACAGCCGTGACACTTCTGGTGAGAGATTTAAGAAAACACCTTGTTTCTATTGATGTTCTATTCCACCTGTGATGCACTATTTTATCTCCACAACATCTGAAAAAACAAGTTCAAATACTACTATGGACATATAAAATTATGTGCAAAGTGTATTTTCTTGAGCCACTGCCCAGATAAATACTTGTGCTACTTCCTCCAGCACCTGTTCTTTAAATAGACCTATCATATTGCTATACACCTGCTGACTGTGTAAACACCAGAAAGCTAGCTCTAGACCGGAACAAAACATTTCACTGGAAATTTTAAAATGTCACATTTAGTACTTTTCATTTCTTTCAAATAATTGTTAAGCACTTTCCTTCAAGGGGACTGAACAGTATTATAAGCCCTTTTAGATGGAGAGAACATGAATCCAAGGAAAATTATTTACTGTAGTCAACCTAAATAACTTGAATTAAAAAAACTTCAGTGACAGAGGAAAGGAAATTATCATGGAAATGGTTAGATTTAGTATGATTTCTTTTAATTCTTCCAGATAGCAGATATGTTAAGAATACAAATTATTTTTGATGAGAACCCGTATTTTTTAAAATCACTGTCTTGAAATAAGAAAATGACCAGAAAAGGTATTGATTCCCAGTTCACTATTTGCTACACAAAATTCCATTTTTATTCTGAAATTCTGTTGAAAAGTACTTTTGTNACCTTTACCCAAGCTGTCAACTGCCCCTGCCTCAGCTTTTGAAAAAAAAAAAAAAAAAAAAAAAGCATTTTATTCACAAGTTTTTCAGTAAATACATTTTATGGGCTCTTACTACTGAGTTAAACATTTTTTCCAGGCCAAACCATTTGATTACTGCAATTAAAAATTTAACACTTGATACCAACTGTCATCTCTCCAGGGAAAGTTTGTTGTATTTAAAAAAAATACTATATATATATACTNATATATTTCTGACTAAATCTGCATAATAGTAGGACTCTACAACTTTCAAACATGATTTTTTTATCTCCAACCAGGAGGTCAGAGAAAAGGCTTTGTGACTCCATTATGACTATTATCATTGTTAGCGATAAACATGCAGGTTGATTTGCTACAAAGAAAAATACAGCCAATCTGTCACAGAGCTAACTTATAAGAGGATTAAGTGTACAGACTTCCAGCAGCAACTAGGAGCCCTAGTCACTGACCAAAGCTGTGTTATGTAACTTGCTGTACAAAGCAAAAGGACTTCTACTGTAAAGTTAGCAGGAAACAGGAAGAATGTAGATCTTTTTGCAGAGTGCAAAAAACTCTCTCCTTTGCTTAGAAACAGGATGGTAAATTAAGTGTATCCGCTTAACATATTTGTAAAATGACACCGTTTTGGGTGTCGGACTAGACAATCTTTAAAGGTCCCTTCCAACCCAAACTATTTTATGATTCTATTACTATATAGTAAATAACAGGACAATTCACATTTTTGCTGAGGGACCCATCTTCAGAAAAAGATACACAGAGACAGGCATTCCCTCAATCTAACATCTAAAGCACAAGGATAATTTAGCCCTAACAGGCTGTTCCACATTTTAGTACTTCTTCACATCGTAAGGTTTATTAGGATTCCAGCAGTGAGTATCTTTTCTTTCCTAATGGGACATAAAATTATGCTACTTATATATTTCTTTCTTGAAATATTTATAGTGCACCATTTGGTTTGTGATTCATTTTCAGTAAAGTTCTTTTAAAGTTGAATACTTTGCTTTTTGCTGGATCTGACTCATGTAGTTCCAGCTCAGGTCTCCGGGTCAACAAGCGTCTGGTGCCAGCTGGCTTTGTACTAGGTCTTTGCATAGCTTGGCACTTGCATTTGTATAAAAAAAGAAGGGTAATGCTCTAAGCTTCTGACTCAGACCATGAAGTAGGAACTGTTTTTTCCTTTCTGATTATGCCAGAATTTCAGGGCACACAGCCATTTTGAAAAAAAAAAAAAAACAAACTATAATTTGAAGTGGATTTTTGTATGATGATGTCAGCATAAATTTTACCTAATTTTGGTGTGATCGAACAAACTGAATGGGCAACATGGCTTGGTGTCCAATCATATGATTCAAAGTTTGTTAAAAGCTAAGATAAAAACTCTGCAAACAAGTTCTTTCAGCAAAGAAACTTCAATAAGAAGCTGCTGCTACTATGGAAAGACAAGAAGTCAAAAGCCCAGGAAACATCAAGCTTTTAAATGTTTTTCCAATGAGGTCCAAGGATATTTTTTTGCCATAAATCCCTGTCACACATCACATTTTCTTATTCGCAGGCTGAAGTTCTTTGTGTGCCAATGTTATCCTCAAGCTCTTCATGTTCAACATTAAGCTTTAATAAAAGCATCCACATTCCTGGAAATGCCTTAACTCTATACATTCTTGTATCATATTTGCCTTTACCACAGCTATCTTTATGACTAATTATTCCCCTAACACTTACTATTTTACATCTTCCTCATCTTCTTTTCTAGTAATATTATCAGTTTAAGTTAAGGTGTGTTCCTTTCCCAATTTTCTGAGAGCTAATAGCAAGTGTATGGACAGATTCTACAGCTTAGGTGTTGAGGTGGATGACTGTGACCAGTTGTCTGAGCCTTGAGATACTACGTAATAATTTGGAAACATGGCTTCCAATCAAATTCTTTAGTTTTGTTTAAAAGTAAATGGAACACTATCTTCCCCTTCTATATAAAAGTTTCAATACTGATTGTATTCATCTGCTGCCTTGACTATTATCATGCTCTGCTTATAATGCAATATTAACATTAACTCATTGCTATATGAATATATTCTTACCCTGATTTGGTAATTGTATAGTTTAATCTCACTTTAGCAAGAAGCACCTCTGGTACCATGCTTGCTTAAGCTTATTTTTATTTTATTTAATAAAATCTACAAAAGGATACACTGAATTATAGTACTTTCCAAGAGCAACATAGCCCAGTCCCTCAGTGAATTTCAAGCATGTTTAATTAGGAACCTATTTGATCTCCTCTAAATTAGCTTTATGGTTCTTATAAAAGCTTCCATTGCAGCTGTCCATATTGTACCTGTTCCTGTGAAAAAAAAAAAAAAACAAAGCATTTACTCTCCGGTGCTGCTGATGGAGCACTTTTCATAGGTACAGCAATCTGAAGGGATTTAAATGATACAGAAAAAGTATTTAACAGAAGAAATCATTTATGTTTGTTTTTCCCCCTCAAGGGGAAGGAAGTATGAATGACCTGCAAGATAAACCTTTCCAGGAAGCAAGCAACTCATTTCCTTCGATTACATTAAAAGTGGAAGCCCTCCTTCTTGCAGTCTTGCAGTAGCCCTTGATAAGAAAAATTTTTACATGTAAATATCTCAATTAGTATTCTAAGGTGCTTTTCTACAGATGGCTTTCCATTCCTTTAACAGACCTTCATGTAAGAACCTGTTTTCCATGCAGAGTCATGTATTGCTCAGTCATAATCACTGAGGCTCAGGAAGAGTTGTTGGGCATTAAGACCACATGAAGTTCAGATCTTGGAACCATGTGTAACTGATGTGTGTGCATGCAGAAGCTTTCATTTCGAAGTATCTCGGAACCAGGCTTTTCTTCTTATATTGCCTAAAAGTGTCTAGTAAACACAATCTGTTTTTTTCAGTGCAGAGATATATTTGCACTTTAAGACTGTGAATCCTGTAAAAATAAAGTAAGCTATAGTTAAAACCAAAAGATTCAGTTACATTTTAGGAAGGCAAGAATCATTTTTTTCATAAGATCAGCAATGATATCAAATTCCCAAGAATAAACAGAATAAACACAAAAGAGCTTAGTGAGGGAAAAGCAAATGCTAATTTTAATTGAGAACTAAAAAAATGATTATAAGAGCTGAACTTTGACTTTGTTTTCCCCTTATGATATTTCTAAGCCTGATTTGCTAAAGTATGATGCCCAGATAAAAATGCAATTATATACATAGCTTATGTATGTTTTTTCATTGCTGGAGCACATTTCAGGAAGAGGTATGGAGATTACTGTATCTTCTAAGGGAGCACTGTAATGCAGTGTAGTTTTGGGAAGATTCTTTGTTAAGAACATGTTACTTTGAATGCTGCTTGACCTACTGAAAGTTCTTCTGTAATTATCCGTTTGAATTCCTCTATTCCTAAATATATCATTAGTTCATCTAAAATGTAAAAGCAAAAGCAATGTGTAAATACTCGTTTTCATATTTTGTGATTATTTATTCTCTTTTACTGCTGCAGATAACTTTCTCCAATCTTCAAATTTTCTCCAATCTTTTTTCTTTCCAGGCTTCAATACAAGGAAGAAAAAAAAAAAATTTTGAAAATTTCACCACATTATCAGTTTTGATTCTGGTCCTTTTAACAATTAAAGTATGTACTTCTAAAAATAAATAAATTTCACTGAAACCCAAATTAAGGTTCAGGTTCTATAGTAGTCTACAAACCTTTTCATCTCACACTAGCGACCTTACTTGCCAGCATCTTTTTAAGGTAAAATCCCATTTTTTTCTTGACAAATATCAGGAGGGCTTATTTTCATTCTATGTCTGCTGAAGTTAATACAGCAGCAACAATGCATCTCATTTTAGAGAAAAGCTGAACATCTCTATGGAAATACCTGAAGGACTCCTCTCAAAGGCTCTATTTCATTATTTTTGCAGTGGAGAGGTCCTCCCTCTCATGGGTTCCCTTCCAACTCAGGATATTCTACGATTCTATGTTACTGCTGCCTATCCTTGCTGTCTACCCAGATTCAATCCATTAATTATGCATTGCATTCCTTCTTGCTGCCACTGACATTTTCATGTAGGCCTTCCCAATGTATTCTCTTATGATAGTAGTAGATCAATCATCCTTTCATGCACAGGTACCAGACTGGTCATTCTGAGCCTGCTTTTGCTTGCATTTTTAGCCTGTTTGTTCATTACAACATGCTTAAGGTTAGAATCTGACGTAGCTCTTTCCCACGATTTACTAAGTGTCCTAAATAACGAAAATCAAACTGGGATTAAGCTTTGTTCTTCACTGTTTGACAAGGGATGCTCTAATCTGGGAAAAATATTGTACCTTAATTTTTTTGAGCATACTAGGTCCATGTAAAAGATTCAGCAGAACCATGCAAAGGCCAGGGCAAGCAGGGCATCTTCTCTGAGTATCAACTTAAGGAACACAGACTACAGGGGAAAAAAAAAACAACTGTTTTTTACAGATGGTTCCTGCTGCCACCCAGGAACAAAGGATTCAGGCTCACAGTGAGGTAGCAGAAAGGAGGTAGTATCGGTAATTCCATTCCCTTGTCAGCCAGATGGAAACCTAAGGAGGGAGATGTGCTCACTGGGGAGAAACTAGCATACAGAATCAAATGGACATATAGTAGCTCTGGCTATGCTTTTATACTGCAGGTTGTACAAACTGCCATCATCCAACAACTCTCATCTTTGAATTTGTTCTATAAAGTCACAAACCTATTTTCATAGGAATAATGTTTGCAGCATATACTTGTTCAAAGATACGGCATATCTAAAGCCTGTATTCTGAAATACAGCTATGCTGAACCAGTAACACAAAAATTCAGCTAAGCGGAAGTAGAACAGAATTAGTGGTTGCACAAAAAATACAGAAAAGTGAAGACTAGAATTGGCAGCTATTCTAGTCTGTGACTGATATTCAATGTTATGGCATCTTGCTGGCAGATAAATAACTACTCTGACAATGGCAGTGCAGAATTCATCTTACATTGATAACTTTAGCCATCTACTTTAGATCATAATATATCAGAATTTGCAAATACAGAGCCACCAGAAAAAATGATCTTGTTGGAATGTCACCTTCCTGCTCAGCTGCTCCAATCTCTGCTTTGTATTCCAAGTCTCTCCATAAAAACCTTTACTTTAATGCCAAAACAATACATTATTTTATTGCATGAGCCTTGAAGAGCCTATGAGAAAGTGAGCTAAGTTCTCTTTTCTTTCAACAAGCATTGGCAGGCATATGAAGTGTGTGGCAGGTACTAAGAATAAATAAGAAGAGCTCCACTGAAGTTGGTAACGTCTGATTATTTATACCCACAGAGAATCTGTCCTGGATTACCAACTGCAGAGTCATTTCTGTCCTTAATTCTAGTTATGCCACCTCACTGCAGAATGAATTTCTACAGGTAGTTTAGTGTCTAAGTGAGCTTACAGAATATTTATGGATTGTGATGATGCATGAAAAGGAAAGGATTTTGCTTAGCTTTCACTTCCACCTGAGCTTTCACTTGGACTATCCAGGCTTGTTTTCTAACGTGAACTCTTACAGTAGAATTTGTAGGAATCTTCCACTGAAATGACAGATTTCAACACAGGAAACCCAACCCTGTGTGTGTTTACCGTGCAGTCACACCTTCCATTTGGTTTTAAATACATTTGTAAGCAACTATCTTAAAGCAGTCGCAAGAAACTCTCATTACTTCACAATTCTGTAGACAAACATTCCAGTAAGAGGTCCCCTGACTAATATTAAAACCAGTGAAGAGTGAAAAGCTGTTTTCTACAGAAATTATACAGAACAGCTTGTATTGTCAGCAAAAGCAAACATAGCTGCAACATCTTGAATATGTGCAGTGAATAAGTGTACTACCATTATTGTGTTCATCCAGGTTCAGTTTGAATTCATAGTGAAACAAGTGAAGTGGAAGGCTGCTGGCATTATCTGAAATGAAGTGTGTATCATAGGTAGAGGACAGAGAGCTTGTTCAGTCTAGTGAGATGAAGGCCAAAAGAATCCTGGTTGTCTGCAGGAAGGCTCAACATGGAAGAGTAAGATGGCTATGTGAGCTAAAAGAAAATGTGGGCATAATCACAAGCAGTTCTTAACTGGTGATCAATAAATTTAGCTTGGAAACTGGAAGATGTTTTAACATGCAAGTTCTGTAAGTGCATTCCCAAAGGAGTAGCAAAGAGAAAAAGCTTTGCTCCCTTTAAAATTTATAACAGGATTATATGATGCTATGTCTATGGAAGTAGAGGATTACATCAGATATACAGAAAACCCTATGAGCCTAATGCTTCTAATTCATGAAAATTTGTGAAGGATTCTCAATTTTTAAAGTGATATAATTAAGTGGAGAATAAATGGCACCTTGATAAAGGTATCAAGTCTAAGAGGCAGAATAATTTATTCATTTATTTATTTTTGCATTACGTGGACTACAGATAGACTAAAAAAGTAATTTTGAAAGAAGCATGGCATCACAGAATCCTTGTGATGAAGCTCTTCCAACATGGAAAAAGTAATATCCAATATAAGTATATTGACCATAAAAATAATAATATATTAAATATAAATATAATAATATTATAATGAATATAAAAAACAGTATCATTTGAAAATCAAAAAAGTTCAAAACAAACCAGAACTGTTTTTGTGCATTGAGATGAAAAATTTTGAGTAAATTTGTTGGTTTTTTTTTTTTTCATTTTGTAAATTGTGTTTTTTTTTTCATTTTGGAAAACAGCAGGAAAAAAAACAGATTTTCTTCCAAAATATAAGATTCCACTCATGACCAGCTCTAGTAACTATCNACCCTATGAGCCTAATGCTTCTAATTCATGAAAATTTGTGAAGGATTCTCAATTTTTAAAGTGATATAATTAAGTGGAGAATAAATGGCACCTTGATAAAGGTATCAAGTCTAAGAGGCAGAATAATTTATTCATTTATTTATTTTTGCATTACGTGGACTACAGATAGACTAAAAAAGTAATTTTGAAAGAAGCATGGCATCACAGAATCCTTGTGATGAAGCTCTTCCAACATGGAAAAAGTAATATCCAATATAAGTATATTGACCATAAAAATAATAATATATTAAATATAAATATAATAATATTATAATGAATATAAAAAACAGTATCATTTGAAAATCAAAAAAGTTCAAAACAAACCAGAACTGTTTTTGTGCATTGAGATGAAAAATTTTGAGTAAATTTGTTGGTTTTTTTTTTTCATTTTGTAAATTGTGTTTTTTTTTTTCATTTTGGAAAACCGCAGGAAAAAAAACAGATTTTCTTCCAAAATATAAGATTCCACTCATGACCAGCTCTAGTAACTATCAGTAATTATCTCCATATTAATTTGGGCAAACTGCCTTTAAACTGTGCTGCCCAAATGTTTATTTTTGATTCATATCTGATCAGCTGAAATGTCCATATGGTTTGCTTTGGATAGATCACCGGAATTGTTTTCTGAAACAATACGGGCCAGTCAATTTTTTAGAAAGCTTTATGAATTAGAAACACTGGCATTTCTTAAATTACTGTGTGCCTGACTTAACACAATCTGCCATTGGTTGAAAAACAGAAAAGTGATGAAATCCCCTTGGTGTTCTTTGGAACAGTGGCAGATGGCTCCCATCTCCCTGCAGTTTTATTTTGTTTTTCTCCTCTTTTCTCAAAAGAGAAACTTGGTAACACTGTGACAAAAAACATAGTGTACAGAATAACAAGTTGAGGCACTTTATAAGAAACTGACATACTGTTTTAAAGTAGAAAAGTACTTTCTTGGGAACGGAGGTGTTTATAGGATTATAAAATGCGTGGGATAACACCAGGACATACCATATCCAAAATATTTACATGCAAAGTTGCTTTCAAAATTTTAGGAAAAAAGTAATAAACAAATTCCATTATGTGGCCTGAACTAAGTGACTGACAAGTAATAAGAGATGAAATCTTTCAATCCATAACACGGTTATCTACTGCAGTTTTCTATGACTATGGATTGATATCTCATACTTCCATCACCATAGATGAAAACTAGAGTTACAAAGAACTTTCACTGGACTAACTGAAATAACTGAAAGCACAGGAAAGCCAGCATCCCCGTTTCAGTATCAACTGCACTCTGCAGTTACTGCAGACAGGTAAACAAAAATTATAAAACCATTTAGGGCTGGACAGGAGACTGTCAAGTGCAGATGAGATATTTAAGGAATAACATTCCAAAAACATCTGAAAATGCATAAACTGCATATTTTACAAATGCATATGTTACATTTCATTGGACTAGAAAAGAAACTCAAGCCTACAGGGCATGCTTCCTGCCATATTCCCAACACTTTTTCCAAATACAGTGGCACCAAGGTTTCTCCAGGGAGGGCCATTAGAAATATTTACCTTGAAGAAAAATGTTTTCCTTAGTTTCCTTAACTGTTAAGAAACAGATGCATTTTCATAAATTTAAGCGATAAAAGCAAGATTCAAAAAGCTCATGAAATCCCTCTCTAAGGAAAACAAACAAACAAACAAAAAATAACCAACACTACGTCTGGCAAAATTAGAAGCATGCTAAAATGAGGTTTCCTAATGAGAAATTCTGTCCCTAACACCTGGCTGTGGGGATAAAGAAACCAAAAAAGCAAGTGGGAAAGGACTAGACATGACCATACAAAGAGAGCGAGTGTATAGGAACTCAGCAGTAGGGAACACAGTGGGAAGGGGACAGGACAGTCCTAAGAGTTCACTAAGGATGAGAGATGCATGAAAGTCATTACAGTGGTGCTCGCGGAAAACATCTGTATCTCTGGATTCCACATCACCCAGGTGTTTAGCAAGAACTTGGGTTCACTTGATGTAGGTTCAGATTACTCTGCCTTGATAGCTACAAGTACATTTCCCAACACTCTAGGGCATTTGTAAAACATTGTGGAGGAAACATGACTTAATCCATTGCATAGGAGGAAAATGCAACAGCAAGCAATCAAGTGTGGGAAGGAAGAACATGAATTACTACCTCTGCCCAGAAAAATCAAAATTCAGGAATTTTTGCAGAAAGATTTATTCAAATGAAGCAAATGATTGCAGAAATGGTCTCTGTGGATATGAAATGAGCACCAAAATATGGTGACTGCAAGAAGGAGCTAGTATCAATCTGCATAATCTCAGAAATGCAGCTATATTAGCAACAGCTGATGTATCATTACATTTGGACCTAGCTTTAAGCACTTCCTCCTTGAGTTGCGATTCATTGTAGCTTGACGTGCATGTAACTGACACTGAAGTTCCTATGCAGAACTCAGGGCCACTCGTGAATAAGGTTCTCTGATAGTTCGGTTGCTTTAGATCATGAAGTTCATCTGTTTACCCAGTAATAACTTTCCTCAAGCATAGCCATTTGTACTGTGATTGATAATCTGGAGCCTATGGATAATTTGAGTCACTATTGTACAATGAAGCCTGTCAAGAGAAAATAAATTATCTAATACAGGACATTACAGTATTATTCATGAACAAACCAGAGAGGAGAGAGAGAGGAGAACAGGGTTCTGTCAGCAACCTGAATGTCAGTCCTCCAGAGAGACTTGTAACAAAGCTTTAGTCAATTCACACAAGTTCAAAGGGGAAAGCTCTCTGCATGGGATGATGTTTACCTAAGGAATAAGCACTCCTTTGTCACAGTGTCTACGTTTCAGAAGTAGATATATTCCATTAGGAGAGCTTTGAGCTTTGTTCTAATTTTTCTGAGCATACGCAGCACAAATACAGCTCTTCATTTCCAAGTGGATGAACTACACAGAGGCCATTGAAGAAAGTTACATATATAAAAACAAGAGCATGCTGTTGAATTATTTTATGATTTAATCTGTTTATTTAACCATGATTCACTGAGATATCTAAGGGGTAAGGTATTTGCAAACTACTAAGAACAAGCTCAACACCCTAATACAGACTAAGAACAAGCATAAAGCCCTACGGAACATTACAGGTCACAGTATCAATACCTGAACCAAAGCTACCTTAATAACAGCTTACACAGAACAGATGCTGCTCTTTAAGCTAATAAATATTATATAAGACTAAAAGATTTCAGAAAAAAAAATGATAAAGCTTTATGAACAGACAGAGCAATTGACAGAATAAATTAAACACTGAGAGATGCAATGAAATACATATTCTTAGGAAAATTATTTATTACTTGTGTACAAGTGAAACAACAACTAAGAAGGTAAGAGGAAACATGGATTACTTCTGGAAGGAGAACATAGGACAGGAGAAAAAAATGGGGTACATATAAAATGGGACAAAGCTAATGCTGAATATAAAATAACACTTCAGTAAAAAGACCTATAGAAATAGAAATATCTAAAAATAGAGAAGACACAATAGAAATAGAAAATATAAATGTATTTTAGAATATCTTCTATGTAACTATATTTGCCAAGATCCTCAATAAATTCATCCATCTACGATGAACAGGAATTTTAATTTAAGGTGCGAAGCATCAATAACATCTTCAATATTTTCCAGGCAAATAAAACGTTTATACTTTATTAGTTTAATATTCTGAACATAGTAGCTTAAAGATGTAAAATTCTATTTTCTAATATGAGTTCTGAGGGTGATACATTGGATAAAGAACATGAATAATGCCAATCACACTCCTTGTCAGGCTCAGACTTGCTGTTAAGGTCACTGATTAGCTTAACAATTCACCACCCTAAAAAAAATCTGTATTGGCTAAGTGTGGAAAAGTTCTGGCCAAGTCCTTCAATAGATGACCAGGGACTGAAGAGAACGTGGCTTCATAAAAGACTCTGAACAGCTGAGATTTCTGGAAAAGAAGCCTGATTTATTTGAAAGATAATTACAGTATAATTATATGGAAACAGATCAAGAATTGACATGGATTGTTACATCAAAAATGGTTAAAATGAGCAGGTGAAGGAATAGGCATGAATTCAGCTTCTCTTGCTGTGTTGCCATTTATGCACAATTCGTTAACCACTTTCTTTTTAAATAATTATGCATTATATTCATTATGTATCACGTTGACAATGCATGCACTAATCTTTTATAAAAACTGATTTTATGTCTCTGAAATATAATCAAAATAATGTCTTAAAACTATCTATCTGAATGTATATGACCTCAAGCTAGGAAGGAGGATTTCACTAGCGCAATTCTGTCAATAGAGACAGTTTGCTTTCTGCAAAGAAAGTACCAAAGAAAAGCACTCACCTGAGGAGCTGGATGCTGCAATACTGCCATTTTTTTTTCTCCAAGTATTCTATAGAAATATCATATTATATCCTACATCAATTCAAGAAGTCTTCTAAGTCACCTAAACAGGAATGGTATGGCATCTACATAATGCAAGTCTAACTCTGACAGTGAAATATTTGGATCATTCTTGTATCAGACAAGAAGCAATCTTCAGTCCCTCTGTCCACAATACTCCGTTAATATGCACACTTAAAAACTCTGTCTTATCCCTTTCTGGATAGTGAAAGTAGCTGAAACAAGTCATGAAAGAAAACATCTTTTGGGGACAATAATAAGGTAAGAAATAGCTCTGAGTGACTCAAGATACCCAATTTTTTTTAAAGATTAATGCGTTCCAATGAAATATGCCCATTTAAAATACAT
Source organism: Anseranas semipalmata (assembly GCA_013399115.1). NCBI lineage: Eukaryota > Metazoa > Chordata > Aves > Anseriformes > Anseranatidae > Anseranas > Anseranas semipalmata. The sequence continues at coordinate 379,594 of VXAA01005751.1, forward strand.
TAAATAATTGGAGAGGGATTCTTGAACCGTCCAAAAGTTAGATGTGTTATATGCTAGTCATCTTGGCTACCTCTGTCATCAGTTAAGATACACACTTCAAGAAGGTGATTCACATTATCACATTTGCCTTGTATGAACAATGTCCCCTTTCCCAGGAGCACTGTGCCAGGTAACTGGCTTAGGCTAGATACCTACTTTTTCAGCAAATAAAGATAAGGGAGATAAACCCTGTTGCACAGAATGCTCTGTTCATACTTGTAGATTACTTTCCTCATGGAGGAGGTTAACTAACACAATCAAATATATCTATTTTGAATCACAATCCTTTTATTTATTTGTTGGTAAATTTTACCTCAAAAAATGCCTCTCACTTGAAGTGAAAAGTATTCCAAAAATTCCTGCAACTGCAAAGGCGCACTTCAAAACTGATTCACCAGTATTCACAAAGTCAGAGCTTGCTGTTTGTTTTGCATGCCTGTTGGACAACGTTCAGAGCAGCCTAGCTTTGCTTCCTATCGGGAAGTTGTCTTTATTAGGAACAATCCCCCACATGCCTATAGAAAACAGTAATTTGCTCTCTTTTAAGCCTTCTGTGTAAGAACTTGAGCCATACCAATGGACACTCCCATGGCTATATGCATGGTTCAACAACAACAACAGTGAAAACACCAAAACCAATACTTACTGATTTTGAAACATAAGTTTCTTCAGAGATTTCCCTTTTTTGGTCATTTCACCAAAATTTAGAAAATAAAGAAAAGCTACATACAAGGTAAAATGAAAACAAAAAGGATTGGTTATCAGTGTTTACCATTAGAAGCAGAAAAGACAGGAAGAAAAAACTAATAACACTTCAAATGTTCAAATGTAATTTTCAAATGTTATTTTATGTAAACTCAAGATTTAAATATGTCTTCATTTATCTATGATATTTGGAAGAAATAACAATCATTCTCTTTTAAATCCTATAAAATATAAATGAATTGAATTTTAAAACCTTTTTTTTCCCTGAACTTGAACTGCTCAAATAAATTATGATTAAAAAAAATTGTAAGAATTTAAAAGAAAAGAAAAATTCCAATGCAATTTTCAGGTGTTATGAGCGTAAGTGGAGAACATTCCAATACTCAAAAGTTTCTGACAAGAATCACTGTGTTTTAATTTTCAGATATTAAAAGATCATCTACAGTAGGTTACAATCCTTATGAATGCTACCGTATTGCTTCCAGAAACTTTGGTTACTATATAAATCAAAAACTTTGAAAGTTAGATTATACCACTACTTCAAGAAGTAGTAACACAAACAAGGTATTTTAAAAGCCTGTACTACCTGTATTTCTATTTCTAATTAAAATCTGTCTTGTATTTAACAGTGCACTATACAGACAGGTTTTGAATTGCCATAATTACACATCTGAATATGTATATAATGGAAATGGAGCAATTAAAATGTAAGTAGTTTTCCAAAATTTTATATATAGCAACTTTAAAATATATCAACAGATGTGCTGAGGGTTTGTTTTTTTTTTTTTTTTTTATAAAGTGATGCCAAAAATTAAAAAGAAGAATTACTGTATGATTTCCAGAGTCTTTATACTTAATTACATTGGTGTTGGTTCATTATAATGGCTGTTTTAAATGATTTACTGGCTTTGGGAATTTGAATGTCCACAGCTTAACCCAGGCTCTTCAGAACTGTCCTCTATTTCTAGTACATGAGAAACCACACAGAAATGAGGCAGGGGGGCGGCAGGGAAGGTTGTTGGTTGGTTTAATTTTAGGCAATGAAGTATTTGAAATCATTGCATTTCTGCAACTGGAACAGTCTGCATCCTTATGCTTACAGAGACTTGTGCTTAATGAATCTGTAATGGCATTGTATTTTTCATGCAAATGCCAGAATAAATATTTTGTTGACTGTGGCACCCTAACACTGAATTGGAAATGTAAGCTGAGTCCTATATTATTTATTTCAGTTCTGTGGCCAAGACTTAACTCGAAGGAGCCCCTGAGTCTATCATAACAGAAACACAATACTTTGTACGTCTTACAATACTTTGTCTTCTAAAATGACCACTGCCACTTGTTTATATGGGAAACCAATTTTCCTGATTTCCTTAACAGCTGTAGCCTATAGGAAAGACATGGACTGGGACAATGCGAATTTTTTTTTTTTTTTTTGATATATTCACATGGGCAGAAAATAAAATAGAATGAATTCTCAGATTTATTTTATTTAAAAATTTTGTTTTCCTTTATATTGAGGACAGTTTATTCTATTCACAAAATTACTATATATTTTACCACTTACAATCTTGTCTATTAGGTACAAATGTTTAAATCATAAAACTTGAGTCCTATCACAACTATTGGTAACAGCACTTTTATAGCTATTATTAGAGCTTTGGAATTAATCCTCAGCTCCAGGCTAGAGAACAGCAATTATTCAGTTGGGTTTATTTGGAATAAGGAAAATGTCCCTTACAATTGGTTTAACAAAACAATTATGAGACAACAGAGGACATGAGAAAGAAGAAAGTAGCCTTAACAAGAATCGTGTTTTAAAAAGTGCCTTACAGAGGAACTGGTGTATTTATCTTACCAAAAGCTTGAGAAGTGACTTGATTAGTGTGTGCAAGTACCTTCATGAAAATGAAATGCAGGATCTTGAAGGAAGCAGAGAAAAGCTTCACGAGTCAGTGCCCAGATATTTGAAACGTTTAAATCAGAAGTGTTAATTAATAGACTGAGTCATGTAATGCATTCAGTCCCCTTCTTCAGCTGATCTGTCCTAGTAGAGGGAACCATCCATCTTCTCCTGAGATGACCTAAAACTAAGAGCTTGCCTATGAACACTAACATCATGTTCTTCTTTCACCTGCTAAAATCAGATCACCAAGATCATAGGCCCAGTACTGGGATCAATAAAGTTCTATAAATGATCTTATGAATTTTTTAAGATATAGCTTTTTATTTATTGTCTGAAGTTGTACAGATAACACAGCAATCAATAAATTCAGTGGAAAAAGCACTGGTATAGCAAAGCACATATGCAGATGCACAGCCTTATTAAATTCACTTACTACACTAGAAATCAGTGGCAATGAGTACACACTTTTTATGTATTGTTGCATCCAGGCCAAATTATTTGCTTGGTCTTTATAACTTTAATGCAGAGCACAAATGCTATTTCATTTATACTTTTTATTTGCGCTACCTTTTTTGTTCTCTGTATTAACTGTCCTAAATGCAAGTGAATGTGTAATGTGCTCAAGAGAAACAACTCCAAATACCTTAAATGTACATGGGATGCTTAGGCATTTCATAAAGAGAAAACTGTGAATTCAAAATAAGAGAATTAATTCTGATTTGGAAAGTCACCTTATGTAAATGTTAATTACTACTTGATTATGTTGATTTGGGGGATTTCATAATGAAAACAGCGTATTTCTCGCTCAAAATGTCACACTTTTAAAGCACTTCAGCAAGACAATGTAATCAAAACAGCAGATTTAGTTTACTGAGTCAAGAGATAAGAGCGAAGCTGTATCTCATTTCAAAACTTGCCACAGGGAGTAAGTGAATCAGATTAAAGACACAGTGCTGCTAACAGCATTGCAAGTAATCTGCTAAAACTCCAAGGCATCCTCCCTCAAAAGTCTGATATTCAGGACTGAGGTTACTGGAACATAAGTAATAATTTTAATTGCAACAATATTTTAAAGCAAGACAAGTCAAATAGTTGTTTGAGTTCAGTGATACCAACAATTAAGTAATTATATCACACAATACAATTTATAAAGCATCTGAGAGTCTTGTAGAAAAAAAAATGGTATCGCATTTTTAAAAATCCAAAAACTTATTTCATCAGGATATAGATTTTCTTAAGTACTTACTTAAGAAAGTAATTAAGTAATTCCTTAGAAGCACACATTTCATTGATTTTAAATGGTGTCTTTGCTTCTAACTCACTTAGGTGCTCCTAAAAATCTCTTTCTGGCATAAGTTTCTTGAATATACTTCTTCCGTTTTCCATAGTTATTCTACCTAAAGATCCCCCAAATATTTTTTTAATTTCATCTTTGTAACAACAGCCAGTGCAGCTGTTTTTGCTTTTGCAAAACAGGATTTAGATTACAAATTACTCTCTGAAATCTAAATATAACAGACACCTCAACAGTGAAAAATCCTAGGCCCTCATTTCAAAGTTTTTATTTAATTCAACAAAGAAACCAGGAATAAAGTGTTACACATAGCAAAACTAAAATCAGACATTCCGTATTTGATAAAACCGTAATTATAAAATATTTTTCTAAATGAGCATGTTTGATTCAATGGTCAGCCATGCAGCAATTAAGAATTTGATTATTAAACTTTTGCCAGGTTTTATACCAAGCTCTCTAAACTTAATTTCCACTAGCATGTTTAACAGTTCTGTTTAACCTTAACAGAAATTTAATTAATTCCCTTAAGAGCTCATTTGTACAGCTCCAAGTAACTACCATAAATAGACACTTACTCTAAACGAAATTTCTAAATGTTTCAATACCAACCCACTTCACCAGACCATTACACTGCACAAAATGAAACTTGTGCAAGAAGTGAGCTGAATTCTGTTGATCCTGCAAGAAAAGAGATGCAAGTCCCACCACCCTCCTAAATAAACCAACCCCCTCACCAAATTTATACTTACGCAGGGAATGTACCAATAAATACAACTACTTAATTAGAATATCCCTTAAATTGGGTCTACATTTTAGCCAATATGTAGCTTAATAGCTTTGTAATCAATCATGTCTTAATGTAAACACTTCAAAGTTGTTGCTACTCCATAATGTTCATTACAAATAATCCCTGTGGGAATCACCACATTATTTCATTAGAACTCTTTGCCTGTTGTTAATTGCTTTTAGGAAAGTGTGAACAAATTAACTGTTTTAAAAGACAGTGGTGCAAATTTATATGCTTCTGTGTTTAATTCCGGGGACCGTTCCTGACAATTCTTTTCCTGTTGTACACTGTATGCGATAGTTGGCAGCACTAGCCTGTTTTAATCAGTAACAGCTGATGTTGCAAAGGTTAAAAAAGGAAAATGTGGTTTGCAAACCATAGTGTTTATCAGGACACAGTATGGTTCAGGGTCACAGGCAATTAATTTTTAAGTTTTAATGAAATCTCCTGTATGAAAGAAATAATGTTCTTTAGCAAGGATGATTTATGTATGTTAACTGAACAAGTTAAAAAATCCAGGATATTTTCCCCATGATGGGATATGTGACACCTTGCTGTTGAAATCAAGGGTTTTCCATGATTCAGAGAGGTATGTGACTTCATATAAATTGTAACAACATTCAGTTAAAATACTGTAATAAAGAAAAGAACATTTTAGTTACATGTTCTCATTCAAAATGTTAGTAAATATGTTTTATGTAGTAGAAACAATCTACAGTATAATTTGCACACAAATGTTTAAGCAAAAATAAAATTCTTATAAGAAAATGAATTAATGTTTTAAAAAAGTATATGTTAAAAGAGAAAGCACTTTATTATGTGGAAATGAAATAAGCATGAAATATTTTCCTCACAAGTAAACCCATGGCATGATACAACATTCCTTCTACTTAACTGGGCTGCATCATAGCTGCCTAAATACAGTCTGCTGGAAAATATGCAGCTGCAATCCAAAAATCAAAAGGAATTAGGTAAAGAGGAGTCTGGCAATATATTTAAAAGCCGTTAAAGAAATAAAGAATCGTTATTCTCTCCCCTATTAACACAATTAATTTGAGCGTCTAACTTGCGTATTTAGTATAACCCTCCGACTTTTTGGGGAACCAACATTTCAAATTCAGACAGATGTCTGAAAAATTGGCAATGTGACTGTCATTAAGCTTATTCATTATTGGTCACGATTTCAAAAAAAAATTAATTGAGTAACTGAGACAAAGTGAAATCTAGAAATGTTATATTTACAGATACTAAAAATACTGGGACTATTTATTTGGAAAAAGATTAATCACAAAGGAGATGCTAAGAAATTCAGACAATGAAGGTAGATTAAAATTCTGTTCTCTTTGTCTCACAAGATAAGAACAAGGCACTCAAAACTGAAAGAAACCTAATTGCAGCCTTATGAAAGGTAATAGTACAACACAGAAACAGACTTTAAGAAGCACTGCCATTAAAAACGTGACCGTTCAAATATTTAAAAAGGATTAGAATTTGTATGAATTACAGGAATGTTCAGTTATGGTAGTGTGGAGTAAGAAAAGAAGATTTAGAGTGGATGTAAAAACTGGATCTAAACACTGGTTATTTGAGGCTAAAGGCAATTGCTAATTATTGGGCATCAGAGAAAAACAGGCAGATTGCCCTAATTATTATGTTGAATGCTCTGTTAAAGCATCTGTGGCTGGCATCTCCTGGGAAATGCACTTGATGGTCCCCAGCATGGCAATTCTCTCAATTCTAGCTGAATTGGAAAGGAAAAAGAAAAAAGGAGGAGAGGAGAAAGGGGAAAGGAGGAGAGGGGAGAGGGGAAGAAAAGCCTATACATGCAGTGTAAGCTAAATTCTGCATCTTGGGTATGAAAATTATCCTGGAGCTGCATTAGATCACATTATTCATGTGTCAGTTACTGCTTATAATATTGTTCTTAAAACATATTCATTTAATAAGATTACACTTAAAAAAAAAAAATAAGATTAGGTGAATGCATGCTTGCAGCATCAAGGAACGGGCTGAAAACAAACATGATGTTTACATTCATTCTTAACTACTCTTCAGCCACAATACAAATATTGTGCTATGGAAAGTGAAAATACTTTGGATCTTACTGTATCTAAATGATCATTAAGTCTGTATTAAAAAGAATTAACTAATGACATGTAAATCAATTACTTTTGTAAAGCACTTTGTAACAAATGTCTATTTGTTTGGATAACTATTATCAAATCAATAGAAACTAGCTTATAATAAAAACAGTAAAAACACTAAAACCTCATAGACTTCCTTGTATTAATTCACACACTTTGTAGATCATACAAAGAGAATCTTATTGAGCCACAATATTTCTAGGTTGATTTAATTGCTGTGTCAAAAGCTTTTAAAACTACAGAGTCCAAAGTATACCAGAAACAGTTGGAAATGTGCAGTAAATACTCCCATGTAAATCACTGTTGAAACATGAATGAACAAAAATTAATTTTTCTTGCAATGTCATCTCTCTTTCACTGCTGTACTGCTCAGACTCTTCTTTCACCCCCCAGCAGGAACTGGGGCTGAAACTAAGAAAACATGGAGAAAAGGGATTAAGTGAATGTGTGGCATTCATGCTGAAATACGTTGTATGACCCCAGCGTATCTGTTGTAACAGGGATAAGCCAAAAGCATGCACAAGCCAGTAAGAAATGCAAGAAACTCTAATCCAACCTCCCTGGAAAACCTTTCCTCAAATATTAGGCTGCCTATGTTGACACCACAAACATCAGTTAGGAAAATGATGGGAACTTTATTTAACAGGATGGAGATAAATAAAGCTATAGCATGTATAAAGTTGCTATGCAGTCTTACAGCTCCTACAAAGAGCAGAGAAAACACTTGCTAAGACTTCTACAGAAATTCTGCACAATCACCCGTCCCCAGAGCAAGAGGTGCTTGCAAGGGACTTCTTTTACAGATGGAATAAGGAAGTGAATCAATTCCTGAATATGAGCTGCATTAAAAAAATCATAATTGAATTTATTTGGCAATGGTTAAAATGATCCAGGGGACTTGGTTTATACCTGCTACACAGATTGACCAGGAAATGCAATTCTCTGGCATGAAAAATTTTACTGCATGTTTCACAACTGCAACAAAATTAGATACTCTGTAGAAGAAACAAACTGGGATCAGTCAGAAAGGACATCAAGGACAATATTCATAGTCCATTCTCATTGTACAACACACAATTAGATTAAACAGCAAGTTTTCCTGCAAGTCATTCTTCTTGATTTTAAAAGTGGGGGTGAGGGGGGCAATGAAAAATCAACATGAGTAGCCACACTGGACTGCACAGTTACCTGGGAAAAAAAATCTTAGGGTGTAGTTTCATATTACCCCTAATCTAGCATAACTGAGGGCTGCTTCCAAAAAAAGTTCAGCTAACTTATCCCTGACCTCGCTCTCCCACAGTTTTTCTTGCGCTGAATCTAAATAATGATCATGCAGGCAACAAGGTCAGTTGGTTCAGCTCACAGATCTGACAGAAATCCACAGATAAAATGAACAGTTTTCTAACAGATCAACAAACTGAACATTCACCCCTAAGGCATATGATCACTAGACTCAGTGCAGAGGGTACGAATCCACAACTGAAGCATGATGATGTCTATTCAATATTATGCTCAATTAAGAGTAATGGTAAACCACACTTTTAATTTGAGACTACGGAAACATTATAATGAAATTCTGTATTGATTATGCCTAGTCATACGTCTTGTAGAGATTGCACTAAAATAGCACATAAAAATATGTGAGCCAGCTTTCATGCACTAATTCTGGAAGAGGTTCTATAATCAGGATGTCTGATGAAAAAGCCAGTGATCTAGACACAGAGGGAAAATTGTGACAGTCCCCCATGACTATTTATGTTTCTAAGGAGATACAGCTAATACTGCTGCTTCTGAAATACTACTCTAATAGTGACAAAATGGAATCCAAAAAGGCAGTCATATATATTTCAGTAGTAACGTGCTGGATAACATTGCCTAATGTTTTGCTAGAAATCCATTTTTAAGTGTGGGTAAATCCTATTCAATTAACAGGGAACATTGTGAGGTACAGAAATCAGATAATAACCCTTCAAATAATGGGTAAATACGCCACAGGACTTCTCTGTTGTCCTTTAAAACCACAATAAGCTGTTTTGGAACAGCAGCACACACAGGTAACTAGGTCTTGTATATTTATACACAGTCAATAAACATATTTAAGTTAGAATATAGTTATGTCTCTCTTACATTTAAAATTCTGCACAGAAACTAAAACGCTTCCATTTGTCACACTGCATTGCACCCTCTAGATGTTTCTCTAATGTTAATCTGCTAGAAAGAGAGCAATGCCACAAGCTCTGCTCCTGAGGATGGATCAGGAAGTACATCTCCTTTTTAGCAAACATTACCCCGAAAACCAGGAGCCTCTCTCATCGCATGACCCACTGATCCTCACCCTCCCATCACTGCATCATGTACAACAGGCTGAGCTTAAAAAGACTCTGTCATTGACCCAGGCCGTAGAAAGAGGTTGGTTATAAAGAAGCTAATACAGCTTTTTTCATTATGAATTATAAAAGATTCTCCTTAATGACAAGGATACAGGAAGCATGAAATACTTAGAAAGCCAAAATATTCGGATTGTTTTAAAAACAAAATAAAATGCTTAAGATGTTGTACATGTGTGAAAATGGATGTTAGCCAATAAATAAGTTGTTCTGTTTTTCATTTTGTATTTGAGAAAAAAGTCTTCACAAATCTCTAATTTCCGTCTCCCCCATTAGATCGTTATGCTTACTGATTCTCTTCAGGACAATCCTTGTTTGCTGCACTGATAAAGCAGTCTCACATGGCAAACAAACAAAAATACACCTTATCGCAGTCTAGCCCCTCTCAACCCCTCCTGTTTGCAGCAAAGTCCGTCTGCACATGGATGTCTCAAAGAAAAGGTCCAGAGCAGAAATCAGATAGTAAATCAATATTGTATTACCCCACGCTCTAATGATGTCAGCTTTATAATTGTTTATGTCAGAATCAAGTTTGATGTAACCTTCCCATTTCATTTGACAATGAGCTGCAAAAAATATAAAATCATAGTGCTTGTGTGTGGAAGTTAGAATTTAAAAATATTTTAAAATCACCAATATTTCTGTCAACCACACATAGGTATTTCGTATATTTGGGAAGAGTAGAATTAATCTGGCCTTGAGTTTTATAATTTAAAAAGAAAACATACTGTAACTTTTAGGCTTGTAGTTTCTGGCCTCTTGATTTTGTCCAACAGCATCAGGCATGGAGAGACTGATTTTAAATTAAGTTTCCAAAGACAGTCTGCACTTGCAGATGCTGCTCCATTTTCTAGATGGTCTTAGTTTGGTCAGGTGAGAAAGCCAGATCCATGAATGGTTTTGGTGGTCAAAGCCTTTCCAGAATAGAAGCCAAGACTTAGTTTCTGCAGGAAACTACTCTGGGAGGGAACATTTATTATTTCTATTCTATATTTCTACTCTTTTTTCAGTCTTTTTATTTCTGAAGTAATCCACTTGTATTGAAATTTATTGAATGAACTACAGTCAAGGAGAAACTAACAATGTACCTGTCTAGCAAATTACTAGGAAAATACAAATATGCTAAGTGACATGCAATTAAAAACAAAATAATTAATTTCTAATTGATAGACTAATTAGTTGAATCTATAAAGCCAAATATAATTGTTTGACCATGGTTCTTTAATGTAGTCATTTTTAACTATTACATTAACATTTAATGACCGTAGCCTCAAACCCAGAATCTTCTCTACTAAAAAGACCATAGCAGCTTTTTTTAAGCAGAACATTTCACTAATTTATATGTTCCAGAATGAATGGGACAAAGTAAACCCAATATATTTAAGAAACTTGAAATGCTGCCACTATTTCTGAAGGAACCTGGGGCTTAGAATTCCTGTATGCATTGTATTTCCCTCTAGCTTTAATTGTAATTGAAATGGTAAGCAAGCAATCCCTTCGTTCAGGACTGAATAATTTGTTTATAGCACTCTGCAGCTACTGCTACATCCTACAGGAGAAGAAGCAAGAGAGACATCAATTTTGCTGTCTGAGAAAAGCAGAGAGCAATTTCTCAATTAGTCTTTAAGTTCAAGTTTTGTTTTTTTTTTATTACTTTTCTCTGAAAACAAACCCAAAAGGGTACTCCAAGAATATAGCTAATTTCCAAAACACATTAACAGAAAGTGCTTTTTTCATATATTTCCTCTGACAGTTTCTTCTTCCCACACTGCTCACCTAGGAATCGCGCATTACAACACTATAATGACAGAGAAAACCCACACTTCTGTCATTCCCCAAACAAGTCTGTGCTAACGTAGTATAAGGCATTACATCCAGACTGTTTGGCAGATGCCCATCAAGTGAGCAGTCAGGTTCTGCTCTTCCATGCATTACAGTGACCTGGAAAGAGTGCGCAACACTTCCAGTCCAAACATTGACATTTCCTTCCCACAGCATTGACTTTGTGGCTGTTGGATACATATATTTTCTGATGTTAAAAAGAGAGTAGAAAGGAGAACTGCAGTGCAACAAGCTAAATCCTGCATTTTCCTTTTTTATATCTAGCCTGTGCACTGTTTTTACTGAGCAGTGAAACTGCTTTTTAAAAATCACATTATCTAAAAATACTTTACTCTGTTATTGCAGCATTTAGCCAAACTACACTAACAGACAATCATAACCTTACTCAAGGACACCATGCACTGATAGAAAAAGCCATGACATCCAGATCTTAGTAAAACCAGGGTAATAGCAAAATAATATCATATAGTTGACATAGGCGTATCTGTGATAAGACTTACGTAAACAAGACCAGACTCTGATGTACCAACATTCATGGCAACTTCTCATTTTCTGCTCCTTGTAACTCACTGATGCAGAGAACGTGCTTTAAGACCTCAGTTACAAAATCAATCACTCTTTCCAAGGCACTTCACACATTTGTCCTTATAAAAGTATAGATAAGGGTCATGGGAAAGCAAATGCCTCCCAGACAACTAGTGGAACCTATGAAGAGCTGAAAGGAGCATTAACTAAAACATCGACACACAATTTAATGGGACAACTTAAACTCTGAGCTTAAACTCTGGTGTATCTCTCATTTCAAGGAATTACTGTAACCACCAGTTTTACCCTGAAGCTTGCCACCAGTGATCAAAACCATCACAGTGATATCCTACAGTACTGTCTACAATGTTAGCCAACCCAAGTTAGAAAAGCACAACTAACTTTCACATCATCAATGATAAAAAGATGCCTGATTTCTATTAAATCCAGCGGTACTGGGAGGCTGTGTCCATACCTCTAGCACAGTTATTAGAAACATGTTTTAAATTCTCCTATTTCAGCTGACCCTTATGCTTTTTAACGTCCTAGTTCATATTAAGAAATAGTTTGTATCTACGATGATAAAATAAATAAACTCAATGACTACTTACTTGTCAGGTACTCAAGACTCTCTTAGTTCTGCACATCTCATTATTTTTTCTCTCGGAACCTTCACATGGGAAAATATGTTAAACTGGCACGTAAAACCTGCTGCCAATTTAGCCAGTCTCCGTGAAGGATGAAAGAGTCTTGCGTAAGCTATAGCAGGCCAGCAGCTTGTCAGAATAGCAGTTGAAACAGCAGGTTCCAAGTCATTAAATCTGAGTTTATGTTACACTCCAGAGATTCCTGAAACAGCAGAATGGTATGCATTACTGTGTAGGCAAAATAAGAAAGACGGATGTTGTATTGACCTCTTCTCATTGGAATCTAGTCCAATATACTAACAGTTGCATTAAAGATGTCTCTAAAGTTGTATTGTGGACTCCAGAACAATAAAAATGGAATGTGAACTTATGATGTAATGTTGCCTGACGCACGTTGCAAAAAAATAAATATTAGTTCCATTGAGATCACACATTTAGTAGTGGGAAAACATTCTTGGGGGTCTATTAATATTGACCCACATTGCCCTCCAGCAAAACTAAATCATTCCTAAATATCCTAAAGAAGAACAAAAAAGCATTGATATTCTATTTCAACATTAAATCATCCGAGAGAACTTAAGACACAGAACTTCAATATTGAGAGAATTAAAGTAACATCACAAAAATGTGCATAAGCGTAATTAATATAGTTTGAAACTTGCAGTGCCTACAAGAATTAGAAGAGTCAAAGCAGAAAATGAGTTTAAGTTTTAATGGTTAGTATTATGTTATTCTTTTAATGTTGATTGGGCATATATTTGATACTGACATTATAAAATGACTAAATTCAAACTTAAGGAAAGGGAGTGACCATCACTTCCAAATGATTTCAGAAATTGGAAGAAGAAAATGATGAGTGAGGTCACATTAACAAACACTGGACAAATTTACATTGCTATGTTCTTGTTCTACTAGGGACTCCATGCTGAGAATTTTGGATTTTGAGAGCTGATGCACCACTGAGAAACACCAAAGACTCCACTCAGATGAAGTGTTCACCTCTGCAGCAAAGCAACGTGGTGACATATAATAAGAAGTGCCTGCAAATCCCCTAGAACACAGTAGGTAAGTTTGTATACAAACATCCACATCTCTTCAACTCACTTTCCTCCTCTCCTTTCAAACTTCTAATGTAGGACTGTTGCAAATGTGGTTAAATGTTCTTCTACTCAGTCCTTCCATCTTTCTGGATGCTTGCATAATTCAAAAATATAAAATATAAAAGAATCTGTTCTTCACACCACTAATCTTCCAAGTCTAGCAAAAAAAAAAAAAAGGCTGAAATTCAATACCCTAACCAATCCATGGCTGGGGGAATAGATAAAGAAAGGATCAGGACTTGTTACAATCCAGGATATTCATTTGTGAGTACCTTTGCAAAGATGGATAGTCTAAGAAATACTATCTCCCTTTTCCCATTACCAGAATTCTTCTGTTTTATGAAATTAGAACGAACTTCTGAACTGACTCTAAAAATATGAAATACCTTCAGAACATACTGAGAGTTTGGTTATTGAGAATGGGGGAAGAGGAGTAGGAGGGAGGAAGTCTGACTTACATCCTCATGACTTTTTTTATTTACAGCAGGACACAAACTCTGGGGCATGTCTGAACTTTTGTCTCTTGTTGTTTACATCTAAGTGGAGATAGAAAGCTGATAGATAGGAAGAAATTTTGAAAGCTGATAATGATTTTGTCACAATGAAAATTAACTATATTTTTCCTAAACTTTAAAGTATATATATTTTTTCAAGAACTCAGTTTCTTTTCAGCTCTCTCTCTCCCTCTCCCTCTCCCCCCCACCCCCCTCCCTCTCTCTCTTTCTTTTTTTTTTAGTGGAATATAACATTTGTTTAAATTTTATACGGAGTACCACAGCTGTGACAATATACTTAAGCAACCTGAAGAAACAATTGTTTTTGGCAACATTGATCAGAACATCCAAGGACAATTAAATGTTTGGTTTTACCACTTACGTTAATTATTATTTTGTAAAGAGTCTAATGATTTACTGGCACTCTTGGGATTCTTACAATCTTGACTTCATCTGTGCATAGCACTATCACTTCAGCTAGTCTAGCACAAGATACATACATTTTGGAAAGCTTTCCCTGGTGGTCAAACTATCAAAGGTCCTAAATTAACTGAGAAATTGAACCTGTGTGTAATTTTAATGTATTGAAGCCAGTAAGCTTGAAGTTGTATACCCTCTTACTTTACCATATAGGAGATTTCACTTCTGTAAGAAATAGGAGGAAAACTAATTGGATTTTACAAGTTCTCTGATAAGACCCAAACCAAGACGCGTTTATGCCAACAGTAAGGGAGTTAGTATTTGCCTGCCCAGGTGCGTTCTGTCATTCTAACCATCACTGATGTTTCACCTGTGTTTCTGAACTGGGTATTTTTAAGGCACCTATCATCACAGATATACCATCTGGTATACATCATCTGGGGTACCTGGTCTGCATTGGTGGATGATCAATTAACCTTAATTAAGCACATTTTATGTACCTCACAGGGATGTCAACAGTGGTGGATTGTAGTGGTAACGTAGATCACTTGCATACACAATGTACACACTTTCCTTCAGGGGATTTACAGGCATTCGGAAAGCTTCTAAAATACAGGTGACGTGGCGGTGTTAGGACCTCCACAGCACTCTTTTCTTCCAACTGCTCTGATCTTACCTTTCCACACTTTTTTTTCCTTCCATTTTCCTGTGTCTCTCAATTTCTCTATAGCAATAAATAACAAATCCCACTAGGAGTTTCTACATATTGCATAATCAAGCAAACTGTGGCACTTCTGTAATGATTCTGCATAGTGTTCACTGCAAAGAATTCCAACCCACTGGCAAAATTTCAGCCAATGCTGAAAAAGAAATACACGTTAGAGCCCTCAAACACAAGTGTAACGGGAAAATATAAACTATTTAAAAATGGGCTACTTATAAATTAAATGCAAAGGGAAAGCATACATTAAAAAAATGGACAAAACAATGTCTTCTGAATTTTTATAGAGTCCTTGAAAGATTTCCTACGAACCAAATTAGAAGTCATAAAAGCATACAATTGAAATTAGGATAGGATTTAATAAATTGACTTGAACAGATTATGTATTGCCTATTTCAGAATATTTAGGACAACCAATTATGTCTATTGCTACATTATGCCATGCACTGTGTACACAAACACACACACAAGTCTACTGTCATGAGAAAACACGCAATTTTCCACAATAATCCAGGTACAGCTAGTTTCCCAGAATGTAGGAATCTTTATTATTACACAAACACTGTTACCTTGTTTTGTTCTATGCACCAGTATACTACCAGTGTAATAAAAGAATCAGAAACAAATTCTAGGTCATCCCTGAGGCTGCTCTCTGTTCATAAGCTTTTGTGCTGTCCCCCTCACCTAATTCTCCTTTGCATGTATCACTTTTAGGCAGAAGAATACCTAACTTAGTTAAACCCCTAAACTTCTCCAACTAAAAGTCTCCTCTGGAAGCCCTAGAGCTTTTTCTGAAGCCCTGCAATTTCTGTTAAATTGCTTTCTGCAGGTGGCCTGAAGCCAGAAGAACCAGACTGACCAAAGCGTTCACATTTGGCCTAGATGCAAACTTTGATTGCACTGATGAACATAGAGCTACAGACTCTTATTTAAATAACTATGATGAAAGTCATTTCAAGAAATGTTGATTATTTTAATGCATTGTTCAGCTTAACTTGCATTTTTAGTTTTTATTTTGATATAAGCATACTACTACCTTTAAAGAACAACCAACCAATTTTAATTTGTCCTCTTAATTTCTCAGTTTGTGATATGAAAAACCTGAATCGTCTAATCAGATGACATGAAGACTTAGCACAATTTCCGTAAATTCACCTGGCTTGCAATATCCTGGGATCGACTCTTAAGCATGAATTCCTGCCTTCTCTTTCTGATCTCACATTTTTCTATTTCTCTGAAACTGAGATTTTCCTTGTTTTAACTAGAGTTGAAATAGATCCAACTCTTCATGGCTTCCCAAATCAAAAACTCTTCACCCCACAAACAGCAACCTAACATGTCAAGACCCTGGTGCACACAGAAGCTTCATCAGCTGATGTTAGCAAAGTTCTTAGAATGGTATTCTTTAGCTGGCTATTGATGTCAAGCCAACAAAAAGAGTATGGATGGTTATTTTTATTCATCTCTGTCTGTACCTTTAATATTTGATGTACTGATTGAATAGTATAAGNCAGAGAAAATTCAAAGATGGGCAGACAAAAGAGAAGGCCATGATGAATAGCACTATCATCTGATGATTCGTTATTTATATTGTACTAGCACACACACAGGGATAGGCATAGTCCCCCAAAACGGACTTATCAGTGGAACTAAATAACCTTTTTGTCTCCACATAGCTACAGTTGCAGCCAACCCTGCACGATCCCCCTATGTTAGCTATATAAATTTTAAGTTAGTTTCCCCCAGAAAAGAGTTTGCAAGTGAAGCAGCGTTCTGTTAACAGCTGTATCACACTTAATTCCCACTAAGACATTCCATTTTGATGCATTTAACCCAAGTTCTCAAGAACTACTTAATTCTATCCCTCAAAGAAAATTGCAAGATATTTTCCTAGGAACTTCGGTACCAACAGTGTTAAGCCAATATCGAGCAGCTTAGACAGGCAGACCTTCCTGTTGCTGTCCCCTGACATTTGTACTGAATATTACTTGCCATCCATTGAGACAACTAAACACTAGGGGTGAGGAAGAATCTCTTCCCTCCACCTCAGCTGGAATACTCTTGACTATTATGGGTCTTCCTGTTCTTAAAGAGTGTTGATAAAACTCTTCATGAACTTCCCCATTTCCAGAACAATAGTCTGTATTCTTCCAGAGCATTTACCAAAGTACATGTATTTACACAACTTGTCATGGAAGTTACCTTTTGATAAAAAGCGGAAATATAGGAAAACTGATTTCATAATCTGAGGCAAGTTCTATTATTTATTTATTTTTATAAGTGAAGGGCAAAGGCATCCAGACAATCCTCTGACAAAACCTTTATTATTATTCCTATGCATCTATGTATAAAAAAAAAAAAAGTTTATTGGTGGGGTGTTCTTTAGCATTTGTACCATCCACAGGCAGACAGCTTGTTAGACTATTTATTAGTTGACTGGCTTTGTTATTTCAGATGGAGAAAAGCATCAATGCAAATGTGTGGCTTTAAAACTTTGTCATGAAACAGAACAGAAATATCTATGCTCTTCAGAACTCCATCAGGAAATGTTTCTTACCTATGACAAACTCATAGTGCTGTTATCAACAATGTAAGACTGAGTTTCTCTACCAAATTAGAGTGGCTTTTAGTGTAAAAATGACTACTAGCCATTTCTAAAATAGATATATACTTATTTCCATTTTAAAAAATAGTAGCTATATAGCAATTTGTCAGCTTGAGACAATAGAGGTTACATATTAATTTGGCCTTTAAGTCCATGAAAAAAAAACTTCTAGCTAGTGACATTGTTTCAGTGGAATTAATTATCTGCAGAGAAACACATTACAGTTGTTTATTTTTCCAAGTTTCATTTTAACAAAAATAAGTATCATTAATTGTTCAGAATGACTTGCAAAAGAGAAATCTCAACATATAAGCAATGAGGATAAAGTTGTCTATGTGTTGTCTATGGTGTCTGCCATGTGATTTGACATAAATAATTACTATTAGCATAATGAAAACTGCAATTAGGGTGAGATACAATAACTATGTAATGATTCCTATCTCCACTTCCATTAGTTTCATTTACTTTTTAATTACACTTGAGAATGAAAATTAGAAAAGACAAGCCAGGAAGAGGAGGAAATGAACCTAAGGTAAACAAGAGTGATTTATTTCAAGAATAGGAAAGTAGTGATTGACACAAAGGAGGATATATTGCTTCACTTTATCTTGTTACGGAAGATTAGTGCAAAGACAGAAGATTCCTGAAGAGGGAACAATCTACACTGTCATTCACTTCTGCTTAAACCATGGAAATGTCTTGAAGGCTTGCAATTGCAAATAAATTAGAATCATTAAGACTCCGACTTTGAAAAGGAAGCAAGAACTGTTTATGTGATGTCTTCTTGCAAATACACACTGCACACAAAAACAGGAATACACATAGGTGTATATATAGAAAAATAAAATGGATTTCTTACTGAGACATTTAAAAGAGCGTGGATAAGTTCTTTTTAAAGAACTGTGGCAATGTACAGTACTAAATGAAGACCATTAAAACATTGTGGTTTGCAGTAATATGACTAAAGAAACGGAATCCCTTCAAAGGCCTGTTTTGGTTTCCAAAAGCAAACAGAAACTCTGTTCTACTCCCTACTTAAAAGGGGAATTCCAGCAGCTGTGCTTCTCAATCCGTGTCCTAATTAGATTTTGGCACAGTCATTCACAGTCAGGACATGCAGTTTATATGCCCCAGTTACAGAGGGTATGACAACTAGTTCTTTTGAGTATGAAAGTTGTTAGCAATGCCAGTATTTAGTTGTTTTGATCAGAATAAAATATAAATGAACACTGGTTATCTCAAATATTTTTTCTTGCATCATAGTCAACCAGAAAACCACCATTAAACAACTCTATGCTTGTTTCTGTACTGAAAAAAAAAATGGTATACCATCCATTTGCTTCATTTTCAGTAAGAATATAAAGAACATACTTATATTAAAAAAATCCACTTCTGTTCATGGACTAGAAAATACCTTCTAAAATTAAACTTTCTATTTTAGATGACAAAGTATTCCAGTTCCATGTATGCTGCATACATAAAGGCAGTCATGAGGCATGGATCAATAAAATACTGTAATTTTCCATCAGAAGTATGAAGATAAACCTAAAAGCTATGCAATGAAGCATGTGGAAAGACCTATCATTTATTCTTGAATGTCAGAGAGAAAATAAGTACTTCAAAATAGTAGAACAAATGGTTGAGGATATGCAAGAGACTGACAGAACCAAAACTGGAATGTCTTAGCCTATACTACTAAGAGGAGATCTGAAGTTTCATTTAGCATCAGCCTATCATTCATTAGCAGGTGGTGGACAAACCTGCATCTATTAATACAGACAAGAAAAAAGAATATTGTCTTCAAAACACGAACACACTCATTTGTTATAAAGTACCACTGCAGTGACACTTCAAACAGATTAAAATGGATAAATAGGAGGGATTAGCAAGAAAAAGCTTGTCTTTAAACAACCTGTATATTTCGTAAGAGTTGTTTAAAAAAAATCTTGTCAGATAAAGTAATCTGTTTATTACCAAGGAACTACTTACCACTTCTCTAGTAAGGTGTACTAGGATAGAAATGAGGGGCATGAGCCATGGTTCAGTGCCTTTTTTTGTTAGTAAAACAAAATAAAATATGGCTTATGTCCTCAAAACTTAAAAGTGGGAGGTAAGGAAGAGCTGAGTTTATGCTAACCGCAGTTTTTACTGAAATGTCCTACATTCCTATAACCTAAACAATTTATATTAAGTCCAGCTCAACCAACTTTCTAGCCCTGAACACATCCAACCAACTGATCAGACTGCAACTATAACTTCCAATTCAATGCACTCACTTCTGTTAGAAGTTATGAGCCCTCCATGCTATAAAGAACATCAGCACTCAATGCTAGCAAACAGAGCTGATGGGGACTCAGCTTTTCTGAGTTCTGGTGGGCTCCCTGTTAAACAAATCATGATAATGGCAAAGGAGAGCTATGCTCTCTTGCTTTGTAACATTCTCTTTTTCTGTTCTATTTCTTTTCCTGATTTTAATCTGTGATAATAAAAATATGACAGATCTCTGCAGCATTAACTGCATTTTAATGAGTTTTTTAAATCCTTTGGAAATGGGTATATATTTAGCTGGTGAGGTGGCAGCCACATTACCTGCTGAATGGCACGGCCCCCTAGCAGTTTGGAAAGGTGAGGCATCCTTGTTGTGCAAGGGGTCCCTTAGCTGGAGAACTGGATCCTTCAAACTCTTCAAAGCCATACACTATGCCATCTGAGCAACCCAAACGCCATTTTTTCTGGAGATGAAACTATATGCATTATCATCTCAGAACTAATTATTTGAGGATTTTGAGTAAAATTTTTCTGGTTTCCAAAGATCTGTCTCCTATTTAGCTAAACCATACCTTCAGGGTAATGAGAGCAACAACAAAAGGGAGAGGAAAAGTAACAAGCAGAAAACTGCTATTCTGTACTGCCTAAAATTTTCGGAGAAAAAGCAGCCTAGAACTCCTCTTTAAATTCTATGTTGAGGAGTAGAGCTATTTTTCTTCCCCTCCCTCTAAAAAAAGAGGAATCTCAAATAATACTCCTGGAGAGGACTGGATTTTAAGTTTAGAATTAAAGCGTTACTAATATGTGAAAATTCTTCTAAAGGGCAGTCAGTATATGCAGTTCCTTCGAGTGACCAAACCCTAGATCCTTATTTTTACTGGCATTATGAAAACGTAACAATCTATTATATATGCTTTTTCCTTTCTGAAGTACACTTATTATATGACTACATTGTGAATTCTGCCATATTTCTGAGAAATTAATGTTTCACTTAGAGGATAGCTCATGCACAGAACCTGCATGTTGAAGAGCCAGTCAAATGCTGAGGAAAGCAGCTGTTTTTTTCCCCTCAAGTAGCAATCCTCTACTCTCATACCTAGAGTAAGGGCTGTTCTGTTCTCCTTTGCACTCTATAAGCAGACAAGAGCGTATGGTTTATAATCTCCAATCTTCTGGTGAATGTTTTTTCTCAGTTTGAATACAATTCCCAAGCAATAGCAAGTAAAGCTTTGCTGAATGATTGAATTTTAAGCATTTGGGATTTGAGGCTTTTTGCATGAGATACTGTGAAAATCAAAAACAGCTGTCTAGAATAGTGCAATTAAAAATCTCTTTGATATGAAAGATCCTCCACAATGCTACACAGTTAAAAGGAATGGAAATACAGTAGCTTTGCTTCTGTAGAATATATTGATGAGTTGTTTCAATACCACCAGGATGACAATAAATATCTAATTAGATAGGTACTCTGACAGTTTCATTTGTACTCACAAACTTTGAATGACATGAAGAGAATCAGCTTGGCTGTGGAATAAATTGTCTGAAATTTATTATTGACTTCAGAAACTGATATGAGAGGAACATCATGTTGAAAAATGTGCTGCCCCTTAAATTTGATTTCTGTGTTACTCTACTAAGTATTGAAACTTCAGAAGGAGGTTGTGTAAGGATAAAAATATATAATCAAAAGTCTAACAACAGTAAACAAATGTAACAAGAGATATAAACAGTTCTTATACCAATCCTTAAGCAAACATTTCAATTTGCTATACATTGAGGTGCAGTAAAGTGGGTTATGAATCTGAAGAATAACATAAGTGTAAGCAATTATGACATTTCTAGTAATTTACCATTCATTAAAAAGAGACCAGCTAAAAGAGGCTTCCCTAGGGCGAAATATTTTGCAAGATTTTCTTTATTATACAAGGTTCAAATTCATGCCTGTCATAGACTGTTTTGAGTTGATTTGCACAAGGCATGATCAAAGTCCTTAAGGAAATAAAAAAGTATAATATTGAGTAAAGGTGTTACTAGATTAATTTTTACAGCTGACATTACAATTACAACTATATCAATGCAAGCTTTAGAAAATTTTTGTCAGTGAAAGGCACCCTGCAGATAACTATTTCCAGGATTGCAAGAGTTGTGAAATCTCTAAAGAACACCTCCTGACACAGTAGGCCAAATGGAGCATAAAAGCAATGGTGTACAAATGCACAACTAGTATAGCCAACATTCTTGCTCTAGAATTCATATTAAGCAAATGCAACCAGTTCAGGTAGTTCATGTTACTGAGGGATCGTAGTCTTGGTAATACTACAATAGGCTGTTTTAATTGCTACAGCTCAGCATATGTTTCTCACAGTTCAAGGTCCCTTTAGCCCTCAACCATCTATCCTGATATTTTTCCATGGAGCTACTGACTAAAGAACTGAGAGAGTTGTTTTTTGATGATGACGCCGATCATTTTAAAAGTGAGGTTACTTACAGATTGATGTTTCCAGTCTGTTGATGCATAATAAGTTGAAGTGGAACATAATCTAAATCATTTGAGTCTTTTTTGGAAATGAAAATCAGCTCTTTTACAAACAGCTTTAATTCTACTGCGATTAGCTACTGGTGGACCATTTTATCTTCGGGCAATACATTTGAGCTTTGTGTTATGCAACATGATTCATATATAAAATGACGACTGACGTTCTCATCTGAAATGTGAATTTACTTGGTTTTGTGTACCTACCCCCCTCACCCAGAGTTTAAAGGAAAAAAATATGTATGATATTTTTCTCAGAATAGAAAGGTTTGAAACAGTTCAGTCAATGTGCATTGCCATTTCAGAAATCAATAACAATCACATGCAGAAGCTGTGAAATACATCACTTCAACACTTAACCTCCTCTCATCTTATCACGGCATAAAAGAAGGAACTTTTAACCAAAAATGTAATACTGTGCTAGGTTGCTTTAGCTGGCTTTAAACAGCTGCACTAAAGGAGTACTGGAAGCAGCAGAACATAGAAGAATGTTGAGCACTGACCTTCCTATAAGCCTTCCTATCTTAAATAAACACAATATGCACAACCCAGTGAGAGAACATGCACCTTTGCAGGAGTAGAATTCAGAGGAAAGTCCTTCTGCCAAGTAAATACATCCAGAAAACAATATTAGAATTTTCCCTTCACGTGAGGTTAATAAAAGTACTTGAAGTTCAGTCTCTCACAAAATAATGAGAAGAGAATGTAAATATGAAGAGAATATAAAAAGATTAATTTTCTTATTAGTATCTGTTCTGATTAAAGTAGCCTCATACAAGCAGAATGCATAATCAGAATTTCGAAGTAGATGACACCACTGATTACACAAGGAAAATCTTTATAGGCATGGTTTGGAGCAAATATTGAGCTTCAAATTCAACAGAAGTTTAGCTTTGTTGTTAATTGTGACAGATATTTGACCACTATTGTAATAACAAAGTTTAGGGAAACATGACGAGTGTTTTAAAAATTTTACATAATGTGTATTTGTACAGTGTTTAAAACAGTCTAGATGTAGTACTTAGGCAGTACTTCACTACAAAAAAAAAAAATTAGTAGGGATAGTTACGCTTTAAAACATTGTATTAAGGAACAACACAGTTGTAAGGAGTACAGCTGGATGTTCCTGGAAGCCTACTAATGATGACCATGTTTCACCCCAACCCAAATGAATGCATTAGGACAGT
This sequence comes from Anseranas semipalmata, assembly GCA_013399115.1. Classification (NCBI taxonomy): domain Eukaryota; kingdom Metazoa; phylum Chordata; class Aves; order Anseriformes; family Anseranatidae; genus Anseranas; species Anseranas semipalmata. The sequence goes on from VXAA01005751.1 coordinate 403,198, forward strand.
TTTTAAATCACATGATGCTTGCTTCACTGTAACTTACATGAATGTATATACTATCCTATGCTTTGGATAATGTATTAGCTTAAAAAATAATAGAATATGCACACAAACACATATGTAAAGATTATAAAATATTGCTAAAAAGTTTTAAAATGTCCCCAAGAACAGCAGTGCATCATACATCTCCAACTGTGGAGACAAAAGGCAGACAAAAATTGTCCCTGCTTAAGAATCTTAATCCTTTCTGGCTTTAGAAATGATTTTCCTAACATGCTGAAAACTAAGTTAGATTGAAGGCCTTACTGGACACATAGCTAAATGAGCTTGATTCTTTATTTGAACCCTTATTTAGTTTATTATTAAAAAAAAAAAAAAAAAGATAACATACCTGGGGCTCCAGAACAAGGCTTTTTTTAGCCTTAAAAAGCTAAAGTTGTCTGACAACGGTGGACTTTCAGTAGCTCAGTAGGGCTGGTCTCCTAGAACACAAGAGAGGCCTGATAGTTAAATAAAGTTAAACAAATCAGAAATAATTTAAGTAACGCCTTACTGTACAGTTTTATAAGATTAATTTCAAACACAGTATATTATGTATTTGCAAAACCACAGTGTGAAAAAAAAGATATATATATATAAACGTGTGACACCATTAGCCTGAACATTTTATAGTAACAGTAACTGCCATATTATATCATGATTTTAAATAGGCGTAAAAGAATAGTGAGGAACCCAAGGAAGAGAACAACAAAAACCAGAAATATAAGAAATTGTATCTTTCCATTACAGCATGTTTACTTAATGCAGTGACTATTGCTCCCTTACTGGGTATTTAAACAATGGTGTTTGAAGAGCCAGTTAGTGCAGCCCAAGCCCTAAGTCAGAACACAATTATCTCTAACCCAGCCATCTGCTTTCTTGTGACGTGTTACAGAGCAACAGAGAAATTCTATAGTCTGTATCAGTAGGTATAGATGTGACAGGTTGAGAAAGACACACCAGAAAATACTACGCAATCTTTTTTTTTTTTTAATTCAATATACTTCTGCCTTTTTTCTACTGACCTCTCTAGAGATTCACATGACATTCTTGTTCTGATATTTTTGCTACTCTACAAATAGTAGCAAAAAATCAAACAAATCAGTTAAGTGATACCTTCTGAGAAAAAGCCATCAAGAGAATAAAAAAAAGATCATCCGACTTAAATGTCTTCACTGGGAATTGTTTGTAGTGGCAAAGTATTCTAAAAAGGTCGCTATATGCAATCTTCAATTCTTCCCTCTCTACAGCCCCGAATGGTCTTCTAGCCAAATGCTTTATATCTCCTAAAAAATCTGCCTTTAGAAAACTGAACAATTTTAACTGAAAAAAGGAAACAATGATGAACATAGTTGTTTAAAGAAAGTAAAAATAATTATAAAAATACAGCAAGATACTTTCCAGGGCATTGTTTGTGATGGCACTGACTTGACACCTGTGTGGTTTGATTTTTATATTGTTCCAGTTGATCTCTTTTTTATGTTTACTTGCCATTAATATTCTTGCTGTTCTAATGAATATTCATGAAGTGGGTGCAGTTGTAATGAAGTCAATAGGTATTTACCATTTACTTTCAGAATAGAATATCAGTAAGAGCTACAGATACATGCAGTCTAGCATTTTGTTTTTAAAGAGAGGCAATAGAGTTAGATGAGGAAGGAAGGTACCCTTAGGTAAGAGTATTCGACAGGGACATACTGATTGAATTCTCCATGGCTATCTTTGTACATATTGGTAGCCACACAGCCTGTTGGCAAGGACAGCCCAAGAAATTTTAAATTAGCATTAAAAAAAAATCATTTGCCAAAGTTTTTCAGAATAACTTTATCTCAGGATTCCACCTCACTAAATGGTGGATCAATGCAGTGGAAAAGAAAGTGCCTATGGCAAAGAGTTCACAGTATTTTTGTGAGCATTCACGTTCTGAGTTTCGTGCTAACAGTTTTGCATTCCAACAAAGAGAAACTTTCCATTTGAACCAACCAGACAAACAAACACACACTACTTCAACAAACTGCTCGCAAGCAAGTCATGAGAGCTAGAGTAACATTTGCACGCATTGCAAACTTCAAAATAACTGATAGGTCACAATATTCACCTGCTCTTAACTGCCTTGTAGATGACATCTTACACCACGGGTCACATTTGCAGCCGTCAGGTTTCAGTGCTATGGTGAGATATGAAGTATTTAGGGAAATGCAATTAAATTGCCCCTACAAACTTTATTATATTTTTGTTTGTTTGTTTGAATGTAAAATGGGGAGAAAGACAGAAAGACCTACTACAAGCAGAGATTTTATCTGGGTCTTCTTTCTTTTTTTTTTTTTTTTTTTAAATCTTCTTCAAGTTTGCTGTACTATACACACACCAAAATATCAGGGACCTAAGCAATTTATGAATAAGAACTACTAATATCTAGAGATACATCAAGTACATATTCAAGCCCTTTTCTAAACCGCTTATTCTGTCCAAAACAGATCTAGAAGTTGATCTCTTCTTTTCAGTCCTGGGCATCACCATAATTCAGGAGAGATTGAAAGAGAGAGCCTAATGAGGAATTCTGCAATGGCTGCTTGCCAAGAACTCAATCAAGTGATCTCTTTAAAAGTCTATCAGTAACCTCACTAAGCTAGTGAGAAATGAAGCTGTGACTTTCTCAACCTCATTGCCAACAGGCTTCTGATGCACCAAAGGGCTAACAGTGAGAAATACTAACTGCATCCCCCAGACATGCACTGACAGGTCACTGGCTAGGGTCACAGGTACTAAGTAATAAAGTCACAGAGACAAAAACAGCTATAGGGATAATACCCCTTTAAAGTTTCATGTTATTTGCATGTAGCTTGCTATGTAAAATCAAGTGATCTTAAGAAAATGTCAGCTTCACCTTTAAGGCTCCCAGCCTTTATTTGCTGCCAGTTACTGCCAGGATGATTCATCCTTATGAGTAGTCACCCTTCTAAGTAGTAAACAACTGCTAGTAGGTGCCCTGAATCAGCACAGCAAGAGGCAGACTCACAAAAGCCTTTGTTTATGGCACACTCTAGAAGATAAGAAAGCCCAAAGGAAGTGATAAGAAAGAATGCTATGTATCCGGAGCATTGTAATTGTGTTCTTTTCACCTGGTTTGCTGAAAGCAGGCATATATAATGCTTGCTCTCATATTGCTCTCTCACACTTGACATACCATCGTCTGTCCACCTCTTGTTCCTGCCCACGTGATCACACAGATATGACTTCTCTTTGAGATGTCACACACAGTGCTACACTTTCAAGAGGAGTAACAGAATTTATTTTCTAGTAACATTAAACTTAAAAACTAAAGAAGAAAGAGTCAAGCAATTGGTATGTAACAACGAGATCTCAAAGACTGACTTTCTGAACTGTATAGCACCAAATGGCTGCTTTAATTACTGCAGATCTCTGAACTACATTTTTCAATACCTATGTTATTAAATACTTGTTAACCTACTAAATCTCAATCTTCTGGAAGAGTTCTCTAACCTCTAGAGCCTTAGTAATTTTTTTTATAGACAAAGTCATACTCAATTAAGATTTAGTGATTTCATTAAAGACTTTCTGAGATGAAAAAGGTTCTTTTCTTTGTGATTATAATGTTCATTCAGGATTAAGTCCACTCCTGTGCTGAGGTCCAGCACATGGCCTACGCTCTGTTTAAGACACACTTAATCCCACAGGGCTCTCTTTGCATATATCAGTTTGTTGTCCACATCTTGCATCACTAAACCATCACTGAACAATGTCATCAACAATTAGAATTAGACACCAAATCATTTAATGGAAGCTTTAATTCATTTTCATAAGCTGTTCCTAGCTTGAATTCATTTTCATAACCCTGTTCCAAGAGGTATGAAAGGATTATACATGCTCAGAAGCATTTCTAAAATGTTAATTTCCATAGTTAGAAAGGTTTTTTTTCCCCTTTACTGAAAATTGGGCCTTTAATATTTTGTCGTATCACTACTAGGTATGTAAAACAAGTGACCACTATTTTCATTTAAACACCAACTAACATACTGGAAGACTGCTATGTCTACCTTACCTGAAGTCTTATTTTTTCTATGCTAAAGAAGGGAAATGCTGTCAATTTTTCTTCCTCCTAAGTCATGTTTTTGAAACCGCTTTTTCATCTTCTTTGGGGATTTTTTTTTCCCAAATTTCTCTATATTTATCTAAAACTTTAGCATTCACAAACACAGAACTCCAGACAAGCCCTAACCTCTGCTGAGCTGAGGGCAATAATTACTGCTCAGGTCTCAGATCAAACTGTCTTACCTACCCTGGTGTTGTCATTTTTGCCATGTCATACTTTAATTAGTTTGTGATCCATTCCAGCTTCCAGATCCTTCCCTACAGTACTGCTGCCTTCCGGTGCTGCAGCCTACCTGTTGCTGTAACCAGCTGTACCACTGTTGCTAAGTTCTCTAAGTGTAGATTTTTTTGCTTGTCTCTACTAAATTTCGTATCAGTCAGACTTGTTCTCTCTTTTCAGCTCAACTAATCCTGAATTCCTCCTTGGGGAACAATTTCAACACGAGTATGAGAGATTACTCTCCCTTGCCCCTTTCTCTCCATCCCATCGTGTCAGTTAGGGTATCTCCTAGAACGACATGCCACACAGACATGAACATTGTTGGTCAAAACAGACAAATGAACTCAGGCCTCCCACAATTAATTACTATACTATCATAGTAAGGACAGAAAGGAAAGCCCTGCTTGTTTTCCTCGGCTTATAGATACTGAGGACATTTCATGAGATTTCAGATTACTTTGTGTCCAACCTAAATAAACAAAACTAGAGAGACAGGTGGTATAGAAAACAAATCAGAGCCAGTGCAATTACAGCAGGACTGGACTTGCCTTAGGAATGTAGCATAGCTATCTGCAAAACAGATTCTAATTTAAATCCTAGTGGGAAACTAAGAATTAGAAATAGTTATTACTGACACGCTGTTCCTGTGTGTTACTTCATTTGGATTTGGACATGCAGTGTTAGGATATAAACGGGTGAGAGAATATAAATATCTTAGCATCATGTCTACCTTTATTTTACTTTTGTACATTCTTGCACGTCCTTAACTTTCCTTACATAAATACAGTGAAATGAAGACTATTATTGTGATTAAGGTTAACCAAATGCTAACATGGTTTACAAAATTAGAGCCTTAAAAGCAAACAGTTTCACATACAAAGGAGTAAACACAGTCATCTCTGCACTCTCTCTCTCCCCCTCATTTCTTTGAGTTTTCTTTACTTTCACACTCTCCTTCTGCAACAGCATCTATAGCATACATGCTGCTTACCAAGGAGACAACCTTATATTTTATTTTCTTATTTTTTTTGCAAGCTTACTGGATTAAAATAAGGGCTGAACTTAATATTACACGTCTGGAATTACAGTTGAACATGTTTAATTTCTGTAACTGTGAAAACAGCTGCTATACATGGATAAGGGTGTCTGTGTGTTAGCAGTCATATCTTCTGTTAACAAGGAATATACAACCCTGTGCAAGACACTTAATCATCACTTTTATGAATGGCTGCTTCCCGCCTCCTCCGTGTCCTACACCCATAACATGCCTCATCAGAAGGCTCTAGCTACTACTGTTGCCAGCTCCAAAGATCAAGCTAGGCAAGCAGCCTGTTCTGAACATGTCATTCTTGGCACATACAAGCCATCCTTCTAGCCCTCTCCTGCACCAGGAGCCAACGACCCTTCATCATCAATATTAAATATAGGCAAAACATCTGAATATAAACTGTTCTCCAACTTGATGACCCTGCTACCTGAACCTTAACACCAACCCCAGCTCTGATCTCTGAGCCCTAGTTTAGTGATCTTTTCACACACCAAATCTAAAAGGTTGTTGTCAGGTGGCACATGCCAGCCTCAGGTCTTAGATTAGGGTAACAGCCTCTTTCAGAATTCACTCCTTCTGCTAGCTCAATTGTACCTGCAGTCCAATGTTCAACTCTTAAATCTGCTCCAGATATTATTTCTAGTAACAAAAAGTGGCCTTAACCGGCACTTTTGGAACTGCACCTGATCCTCTGTTACTTGAATCTCCACTTCACTGTGCTCTACCCAGCCCTTGGAGTCACAGACCTAAGTTCTGGTAGGTACCTGTCAGCACCAGAGCTTAGCTTAGCCTGGCAGCACCTTTTGAATCCACAGCTTACTCTGAGTTTTATCCACATCCCAGCCACTGCCCTGCACTGGTTTTACACCAGCACCTCCTTACTTCACATCATCTGTGAGCACCTTGCCTTGAATTAAAAAATGCATTTGAAAGCAGCCAGGCACCATCTGCACATTTTAACTTCTGCTGACACAGCATCAACCTTGCCCCTAGAATTAGCACTTCTTGACCTTCCACCTAAAAGTAGCAGTGTAGACTCATCCAAGAAGCTTCAATATCAAAAAATTATCCTGATTATTTTCTACTTTCAAAAGCTGTGTTTAATCAATGGAAAATCAAACTCTTTCACTTTCATTTGAAATGCGGAATCCTACAAAATACTGACTTACTGCTCTGCCACTTCCAAACAGGAATACCATTTCAACCTGCCCTGTGTTTTTCATGAAATATAATGATTTAAGTTAATGATAAAGGAAAATAATGATTTAAGAAAGGAAGTATATGCTGTCATAGTGCATCTGGAAGTAGTCTGTACGTTGGCCAGCACTGAAAACAGTTACAACCAAAATGCAGCAGAGGTGTTTTGACTGCACAAACTTATTCAGAAGGCATTTGCTAAGGAACAAGTCTGAAAGCCATTCCTTAAATTCCTGAAAGATACCCGATTTCATACCATCACATCAGCTGGCACGCTGCTCCTGACGTCTGCAGTCACAGCTTTTCCTGACTTTTAGAACTACCAAAGGTCTAATGCCAGATCTAAATGCAAGTGCCTATGTGTATTAATTGTAGTCAGCCCGGGAAATGTACAGGCTGAATCTTCTTCCTAATAATTCCCTTCCCTCTCTTCCAACGTCCTTAGGGTACAGATGTGTACATTGATATGTGTTGTCATTAATTACTCAGTTTGAGGGTAACCCCTCTGTCTGCAGACCAGATTCTGATTCTCTGTGTATTTGGAGAAGATGGACAGGCTGGGCCTCTTGTAACCAAAACATGATTAATAATTATGTGGTTTAATTATGCTTCAAATCTAATATATATATAAAAAAATCCTAGATTTGGACTTCCTTTATTGAATATGCAAGAATCTTACAAATTTGCATGGCTACATAGTCATCAGTGAGGTTTTACTAACGTGCCATCTTAGAATCTGTCGCTTCAGATGGTTCTTAATGCATACATTATGATTTCTTAAAAAAATACCAACTATACACTGTCATCGAGAATATAACTTAACTATCATGTCTGGTGTGAAAATATGTAGGCGACTTCAGAACAAAGCAGTATATGAAACCTGAATTAAAGTAAAACTGTCATATGGAGTAATATATGTCTTTTCTGATTAATATGACAGGAAAAAAAAAAGATTTTGACATGATCATGTTTTAAAATCAGAAACACTGACACTGTAATGATCCTATCTCTCTTTTTACTTTATAATCTTGTAGTCTTAAGGATTTGTGATTTTTCACCTCCAGGCATCCTTAAGTATGCTTGAGAACTAGAATAAATGCAAACTCAGAGGCCTTCTTGAACCTTAAGACCAAGGTCACTAAGAATTCCCTAGGAAATTCCATTAAATTCCTCATACACATTCTCTGTTGTCATTTCAGCACACTTACAGTAAGGATGCAGAACTGCCTGCTTTGAAAGCAGCTTCTACTTGCTATCTACTGGCTTGCCTGTCTGTATTAATAGTACATCAGATCTCAGAGGATAACACAATCTGAAATGAAACTGTCTCAGGATTTTAAAAAAATATTCTCAGACATTAATTTTAAATATGAAGTAGAACTATTTGTTTTTAGCATAAAATGATTAACAGGATTGGATTTAATGTGCTAATTTAACACATCACAGTGATTTCATAAGCTGTAAATTTTTCTATCCAAAACACCTGGCTTGTATTTCTTGATGGAAACATTCCCTCTTTCATTTATCCAGATGTGAGCACTATGTGAAGATAAATTATGTGCCATAAATTTCCACATACCATTGCAGCCCCCAACTTTTGATATACCAAGCTCTCTTAGAACTAAATTAATAGAAAGATCATAACACATCAATAAAAGAAGGGCAGGAACTTGGTTTTATGCGAATGTGCTGAGCAGTTATAATAAACTGGTGATCCCAAGTATTTAGTCATGCATTTTGTATTCAACAAGATAGCTAAACGATATTCAAAAAGGAAGTTTACTGTTCATTTCTGAGCATAAATATTTTAAAGCTGTTATCTGATTTTAATAGCAGAACCCTGATGACTATCAGCATGATTTAATGTCAGTTATTCAGTGCCTTGTTTTCAACGGTAATTATGAACTAAGAGATGCAGATAAGTATCCAATGGGATCTTCAAAAAGATTTAAGTACCTAAGTCGCACTGTTTTCTACATGTAAATATTTTCTCTCCATGTAGGGAAGAAAAGGAAAGAAAAAGAATGGTAGGTCAGTTATATCTATAAAATGTCACCCTATCTCAGCATAATTAGATTAGCTACAATAAAAGAATACGATCTGAGACACAGCAATATAGGCAACACTGAAACATGAGTAAATTAAACCCCACAATGAACACCACAACAAACTAGATGAGTGAAAAGGATCAGTCTATATGACATGTACTGATCTATGATATCATATCATACACAATGTGGTCTAAGAAGCCATTATAGGTATCAGTCCTTTGGCCTCATTCCCTAAGATGTATTTTTTTCAGGGCAAACTAAACAGAAATACAAGAGATCAAGGTTATGCAAGTAACACTCAAAATATATGCTCAGAATTACAGTTTAAAATAACTCAGTCAACCTGATTAGATTATGGTCCATCATGTGCATAAAACCAGAGCATCCAACATACATCTTTGAATTAAAAAAGGTGTCTCTTAACTATTTCATACTCATGTTTCATAATTGGTTGCCAAAACTGGCAGTATGTTCAGTCACAAGGTGCTTGGATCTTTCCATTTTAGGCATCATTGCCAGAAAAATATGGAAACTTTGAATTGTCAATGTAAATACATTCAGAAAGCACTGGTTAAACACTATCTCAATGGGACAACACAACATCAGGAGAGAAAACAGAGGAAAGAATTTAATAACCCTAACAAATGTCACACCTTTGCTTGAAGAAGTGAGCGAACATTGAAAAGTGTCATTGTGAGTGAACAATAATGCTTAACAACACTGCTCAAGGGACACATACTGGAAATAATAGTGCTACCTTCTATTTCTTCCACAGAGCTTAAAAATGTCTTTAGACTTCTCTCTCTCCCTCACACACACACCTGTACATAACTGTACACGCCTACAATATAACTACATATACACATGCATGTAGTAAGTATATATATATATATATAGTGCACACATATTATACATGTAACTATAATAACAATGGTTTGTGTATATAATAGTATATAATATACACAAATGTTAAACACAAGCCCTCTGTGATCCTCTACGGCCACTACTGAGGAGCAAAATCTACTATGCTATAAGGTCTTTTTTTTTGACAGGGGTGGGCAGGGAAGAGACACACACAGAACAATATGTCTCTTATTAAGAACAAATCCATTAAGACAAGTTTTGTATTTTTGGGGAAACCAACGCAAGTCCATCCTTGACTCTTTCTTCAAGGAGAAATAGGAAAAGGTCTCCACCTGGGCACCAATTTTTTTTCAGCCATCATTACCCACAGTTTGAAAATGTTCTACCAGAAAATGGAAATGTTCATTGTTCTTCAGGGGATTATCCTGTGTGATATTTATAACTTGCCCCAGATACCTCTCCTCCTTGGTACGCCATATTGACAGAGCATCCCTCTTTGTGCTTCAGATATATTAATTCGGAGCAATGTGGGCCCAGGTAATATTTTACTAAGGCGCCCAAGGATCTCACTGAAGACCTAAAATTAAGCCATGCAGAGAGAGCAGACTGGTTTACCACATTTAAATCCCATGAAAAATAGGGAATCCTATGGCCAAACAAGTAGTTACTGTGTATTTGCACTAAACAGAAAACAAAAATCATTCTCATCAGTAAGGATATTTGTTCTGCAATGCTTTTTCTTGTACTTTTCCTTCTTTCTGATGTGACAAACCTATTCCTTATAAATACTACAAGAAAATTAGTCTTAATCATTCCTTCTCAAACTATGTTTCAATAATATCTCTAGGGAGTTAACTAGCATACATTGAACTATTCTGAAAGCTTTAAGTCGGCATATCATAACGTCAGTTTATTTTTCTTGCCACCCATAAGTACATTATTTCAAAATTATTTAAGCAGGAAAATCTCATTGGATTTTGTGTTCTTTCTTTGCAAGTATCAAGAGATTCTTAAAATAATTTATCAGGTAAAAAATCCATGATCAGGCATGCCAAATAATTTTCAGATGAATGCATTTCATTTTATTCCACTGAACAAATTCAGTCTAGTTACCTCCTGAGATATAGCCTACACAAAAGTCTGATCCAGTGTGACTTTTCATCAGTCTATAGCAATCTGTTTAGCTGTAAAGAATTGTTTAGGTAGAACAGCAGCCACCCCAACATCACTTTTTTAATAAGCCTGTTTCAGCATCCTACAGACATGGTCTACAGAAGCACATAGAAAGCTCTTGGAGTGGTGAGGTACTGACAGAATAGGACAGAGGTGGAGTGTATCTCTGCAGAGGGGCACAGCAGGAGGAAGCCACTAGGAAGAAAGGAAGGAAGAGTGGTAGGACCGGGCCTGGATGTGATGCTGGAAGCAGTGGTAAGAAGGCAGTGGTCCAGTGAATGACCACAGCACACACATCAGGAGACAAACCTCAGCTTTGGCAGCAAACATCTGCCAAGCTCTCAGGGACAGCCATGTGAAGGAAACAACGGCAAAGGACTGACTGGCAGCTGTACAGCTCTTTATTGCAGATCTTTGCCCTGTCTGACCAGAATCTGCTCACTGCTGCTCCATCCCTTTCATCCAAGCCTGTACCCACTGCTTCTTCCTGGCAGCATTCCCAGCAGGCAATCCAAAGCAGCAGCCTCAGGGCACGTACCCTGCTACACTCAGGGAACACTCCTAAGTTTTAGACCTGTCATTATAAAGCATGTTAGCAGAAATGTTATATTTATTCCTACAAGAATCAAAGGGCAGACATAAAAAATAAAGTGTGACTTATCTATCAGATTTATTTAATGGAACTGCCAGCCAGCCATGAGCAGATACAGAGATGGCAAAATGTTCTGTTCACAGCACTTTGAGTTGTTATGTAAAAATAGAAAATTATTTCGTTAGCACCGATTCTCAAAACATTTTTCTATTACTTACAAATGTCATAATATGGCAGAAATTTGCCATCATTAAAAACAGTTATAATGAAATAACCTGAAACACAAAATATGAGATTGGGTAGTTTCTCCAGATCTAACAGTTTTACAAGCTGAAGCAGACTTGTACATTGAAGTGACCAGTGATTCTTCCACACTGTGGAGTTATATAATCACAGATAAAAGCCTCTGGGAAATACAGCACTTACTCATGTCCCAGTATGCATTAAACATGCAAGTCCACCCATACTTATTTTTCACTTCCCCAGTGATATTAGTTTCCCTCCATCTATTCCCTAGTTTTTGTATTTCATTTACACATTTACAGTTCTGTACAAAAGGAAGATACGATGACCCTCTTGCTCTATACTATCAGACAGTTATTCCTCTCTATACAGAGATGTACCTAACACTCTTTCCTACTGGCTTTATTTAACCTAACTGTTTTCAAAGTAAGGCACAAATGCTTCAGAGCTCTCTTACAATGATTCTAATAATCTTCAATTATACATTTGCCTAAAATGCAATATACTTCTAGGTAATACTTTTCCTAATGATAGACATAAAAGGTTAAATCTACAAGAAGATTCAAAGATTCTACAGGCAGTGTTAGGATCGAAATGTATTTTGCTCCAATACCAGACCGGATCTGAAGTTAGCCATTTGAGAAGTTTTAGACCTGATAGTGGTGCACTTGACGTAACTGACAACCAGCTAGCTAAAAATTCTGAGCCCAGGTGATTCAGTCTTGCAGGAGTATTTTCAGTGCTCCTGAAGCCATGATAGCCACAAAAGAGCTTCTATATTTACAAGTTTCTCAATTTTTCCTAACTATATTAGTAGGACTAGAAAAAAAGATGTTGCCTATTCCTGTAAATCATGCTTCTCTCCAAGCTTACTGGACACACATTTTTCCACATATACATCTAAATAAATTAAACTATTAGCTATGTAGCACTGTCTTTTTCAGCTAGTAAGTTCTCCTTGTATTCCAGAAAACCTGTTCCCTACAACTATTCATTTTTGTTTTCCGCTAAAGTTTGCTAGCTTTTACATAACTGTAGGATTACAATTTTGGAAAGCAGAGAAGGCAGTTTTCAAAATGCATTTGCTAGCTATATAATCTTATTCCATGACACAGTGAAGAAATTGTGATACTTAATGTCAGCTGAATATTTTCCATATCAGGTGAAAATCACCCCCTTTCCTTGAATATAGGTTGAATCAAGTCCCTAAACGCAAGTTTCTTTCTTAGATCTCCAAACTATCTAATTGTGATGAATGGATACAAGCACAAGGCCTCAGTAAAGCAGTCTATAACAGACAATTTAGCAAAAAAAAGTCCCTAAGTATTAGCTTTTTTATTTCCTCTTCTGCACAAAAAGAAAGAAAGAAAGAAAGAAAGAAAGAAAGAAAGAAGAAAAATACCAAAAAGGATTAAATTCATAGTAACAAAGCTCAGTATTTTCACACTCACTTTTAGATTCTCAGGTTTTGTCTTCCTAGAAAAGTCCTAATGAATATGTGTATCAGAAGAGCAAAGGAACAGTGTATAGAATCCCTTTATTCAGTTTAGGAAGCACCCTGCATTACCAGCTGTCACTGAGAGACTGAGCCCTGTGAGAAGGCTTCTGCTCCTTCTGGAGCAGCACTTCTCCTCAGCTGTTTGGCCACGGGCTGCATCAAGGAGGAGCATCCTCACTGCCAGACACATTACAGTCTCCAGTGAGAACTGATCTAATTTCAGCGAGAAAGGGCTTTATCCCTTTGCTGAATGTGACTGAAATAAATGAAGACAGACATGTCCCTATACAGTCAGTACCTGTAGTGCCACTCAATAGTACGTAATAACAAATACAGCAGCAATGGAATAATCAAATACAAGCCTGTCAAGGAACAGGAGATTTCTTAGCAAGCGAAAGTGCTTCACAGTATCAGCTTACAGATATTGTTTGAAGATACAATCCCAATATACAGAATTAGATATCACAAAGTAACAGGATAATGTGAGAATGTTGATCAAACCAGAAAAAAAAAAAAAA
>VXAA01005751.1:416752-474334 GCA_013399115.1 Anseranas semipalmata
AAAAAAAAAAAAAAAGTCTGCAGTAGAATGGAATGTTCTAGCTGAAGTAATGAAACAGTAGTAAATATTTCATTTTTAATACTATTTTTTTCTAAGATGAATTCTTTGAGGTTTCATTCAATTACTGCAACTTTGTAATTTCCACTTATCTGAAGGAATGTGCCACAGAATCTACACATAAGAAGCTCAGCATACAAAAGCCTCGATTTACTCACCACAGAAAAGTCCTTAATCTATAATTCAGCTAGCTTCTTGACTGCTGACTTTGTGAACTTCAAATTGCATGGTTCTCATCTTAGTCTAGAGGAAGATAGAAAGATAAGACAATTCATTTTTTGTAAATACATTCATGAATTTTGAATACAAAAATAGGTATACGGACTACAATTACTTTAAGAAAGCATACAGCTATCAAAATTAAATTCAGAACATGACTCCTTCACTTCTACTGCTGAACCAGTATTTTCCAGCAATGAGATTATTCCACAAAAATAGGATGTTAATGCTGATGTTGATGTATGGCTATAGGCAATTCCTGCAATTCAGAAAACTTAACTATGTTCTGCAGTGTGACAGCTCTGAGAGCAATGAGGGTTGCTAGTAACCAAGACTGACATTTAATTTCACCAGGTTTTAGACCTTTCACCTGTCATATGCAGAAACGTTGAATTGTTTTTAATTCCTTAAAAGATGAGTCATCCACAAAACTTTTGTATAAATTTCAATTATGAATTATAAATTCACATACCAGTTTCCTGTAATAGTAAACAGTAAATGTAATAGACAGATCTACAGAAATGAACATAGCAAATTTGTAAAATGGTATTTCTTTCTTATTTATTTATTTATTTATTTATTAGAGCTGCTTTAAATTGCAGTAGATCAGCCTATATCTGAATCACAGAGAGAAGTAATTGGGACCTACATCCAGAGAATTTGATGTGGAAAAACTGAGAGCTGATCAACTCTCAGTTTCACGTTTAAGGAAGATGCTGCTTCTGATACCAGATCTTAGATTAGAAAACATTATGGTGCAGGTTAGAGGTATCGTAGAAGACGTACTAGTACATTTTCAAGGCTTTCAGCACATACTTAGGAAAGAAACTGGTCTTGTAAGTCAGTCAGTGTATTATATCCCACAATCAAGTATTTGCATGCATGAAATTTTGGTCTAAATTAGCTGGATGGAATGAGGGTATTGACATCTGTAAAACATTTTGGTCTTCCTTGTACTGATTACACATATTTTTGTCTTTTAACAGTTACAAAGTCAACATTTACCGTACAGGCACTGACTAAATACAGCTACACTCAGACAAAAGAACAAGTAACTTAAGGGCCTAGTCCTCTTCTGCGCTACACTGGCTTGGCTCCATCACTTAATTCATGAATTTACATTGACTGATCAGGCTCAAGACCTTTTAAAGCCTAAAGTGACTCGGGAAGAAGAACAGACAGCATCACTTCCCTCTGAAAAACTTGTAAATACAGTAACTCAGCCAAAGAATTTAAAAACATTTAGCTTTCTGAGAGTTTTTGCCTCAGATGAAACACTGTCTATTGGAAACATGAATATCCTTATTCACACATTTAGAAAAAAATTAACTAGATGGAGAATATAGCAAGTGGATAACCATAATGATAGGCTGCTGTTTCTCATTACCAGCTTCAGACTGCCCTTCCCTGTTTTCTCAAAACATTGTGTATGTCTCAGACATGCTTCTTTGTACAACACAGAGTCATGATTTCACTCAGCTGGACTTTTTTTTTTTTTTTTCCCCACAGAAAATTCTTTTTGACTCTATAGAAATTTCTTTCTCTGACACTTCTTCTTTATTCTTTGTGTGAAATGCTGTTTGAAGTTGTAATTGAAAATAGAATAAAAGAAACAAGGGAATTATAATATTTTCTAAAATCAAAATCTCAATACATTACAGTCACCACTGATAGAAAACTACTGATGAGTACTGAATGCCAGAGAAACCACACAGAACAAGAAAAGGGTGGGATCACTGAAAAAGCCTGTAGCAGATGTATGCCATTCTCTCTAATCCTACAGAACATCTATTTGCCATACGAAAAGACAGGACAGTCTAAAGGGGAAAGATGTAGAAGTGAGTATAAATCAGCTGATCCCTGTGCTACACTTCTCCTCTAACATGGGAATACAAATGTCAAGTGCAACATTTCACAAAGCAGGAAAAATGGAATAATATTCTGGCCCTGCACTTTCTAAGAGAAAAAAAAGATCAGATCTGGACTGTGACTCTTAAGGAAGATCTCCTTCTATCCACCTGCTAGACTAAAACTAATTTCTTCTTTTTTTGGAGATCTCTTAGCCCTTTATGGGTGGTAAACAATTGCCAGGGTCACTCTTCTTCGTGGCTTGCCCACCTTCTCCTCTCGAGAGAAATGTACAAAACAAACATCCCAAAAGAGATTTGTTATCATTGACCCTTTTCAGGACTTTTACCAGGATGCATGATATACTGGCCTAAAGAATTTTAAGCTTAAAAAACACTAGTGAAGACCTAGTATATCTGTATTCCTTGACCAACACATAACAAATAATGTGTTCTAATATACATACGCACACATAATACATGCACATTATAGATACATGCACAAAGATACCACATCAACATACATATTCTCTAAATAAAATTAAGAAAATGAGCGCTTTTTGTCTTTTGATATTGGTACTCATGTGTAACAAGACTTCATGTACGGTTATTTTTGCTAAAGAAAACTAGCAAAAATCCTGTAATGGATAAAGACAATGGGATCTAAAGGAATGAAATTAACGCGACACATCTCTGAGATCCAGTAATTATATACAAAGACTAGGAAGAAGATGAAGCTGGTAAGTTCTTCAGTCAAAGATGCACTGTAGAACATTGTATCTATGATCATAAATTTTCTTAAAACTCACAAATGGATACAAACATGCATTTTGTATTATTATATATTTGATCAGAAAACAAAATCAAATAATTAAAAAATAATAGATTAAAGAAAACAAACATGTCTCAGTTATCCATGTTTTATGTGTTTCAGGGTAAAAGAGTCTAAGATCAAAACTGGGCAATCAGTCTTTTGCAACCAGAGCCCTTGGCTTTCAAAAGATGAAAGAAATAATACTACGAAATAAATGTTTATATCTCTATGCAGTTAATATGCACCTCATACAGAATTAAGACCCCGCACAGTTTCCCTCAGTCATGATTTCTAACTTGGCCCACACTGTAAGAAACAAGCCAACCATATTATTCAATCAATGGCTGTCTGGTTCTGTGTGTGTAATGAATTAACATTCCTAGTCCAGTTCTGAAGAGTGTGAAAACATTCTTATGTTATCATAATTGATCCCAGCTGTCATATCTGTCGCATTTATTAATAAAGAATCCATACTTGTCCAACAGCCATAGTAAATGGAGATCTCTTGGACTGAGAGCGCCTTCACAGCATCACACTGGGGAAGGAACACAGTATTTTCTTTGCTACTGTATCCCTGCTGTGGGCACAGCCACAGGGCTGCCAATCTTCAGGTTGGAAGCTGGCACACCTTTAAAGCCCTCACTTTATTTGAAGGTCTATTTGGAGATTTTAATAGCAAAACACTCCAAAACACTCTAAAACACCAAATATTGGAGAGGAGGGAATTTTTGCAAAAATATGCTTTTGCAATATTTTATCCATTGAGCTGTTGATTTCTGAACCAAACATTACCTGAATTTTGCAAAGCCAAGTGTATCTATATGAATTATCTCAGTTTGGCCACTTTGATACACAGCAATAACAGACCAAAGGCAGCATTATTAGCCATATTTCAGTTATTAATTTGCATTAGAATTATGTAACTCATATTACAGTATTTACCTTAATAATGACATACTTCAAACAAATTAGGTCTTCCTGTAAGTAAATCTACACTATCCTTCGCAAAATAAGCTACAGAAGTTTCTAATATTAGCTGATACCTTTACAGATCTCCTGGAGTGTTCAGTCTCATCTGGATTTGACCTTGCCTGTGCCTTACCTTTGCTAGTAAGCTTTAAGCTTGTTTAATTTTTCAAAAAACTTGTGTGTTCACAAGTGTTCAGAGGGACAGACAACATAGGAGTAAGGAGTATGACATTATATGCCAGACAAATACACACTACAGAAGATTGGCATTTTTTAAGGCTCTTGATGACAACGATAATGAAATATTCCTGTTTTTTCTGAAGGGTTCAGATTTCTGCAGCACCTGTACTAACTCTGAGCATCTGTACTGTTTTAGTCTCAAGCACACAGATTATGCCTTACGCCATCCATCATTCTGGCATGCTAGTACAGGGTGCACCTGGTGTGCCTGAGCACAGACGGACCAAAGGAAAAATGCTAACTTCTTTGTTGTTATGTGAACAGTCCATTGAGAGAAGTAAAAATCTCTCTTCCTTCCCATTTCCAGCTTTTTCTTCCAGTAAACCTTTCAAGAGTTACCTGTAACGTTATGAAATACATCAAGCCACATTCACCTCTAGTGATACTTCTGGAGCTCCTGATGAAGTTCTGATACAATCACGTCATTTGATATAGAATTAAACCAGGAATGCATTTCCCTCAGTGCTTTTCATGCTATTTCTGCTGTACCTCAGGCAAATTACATTTTTTGTAAAAATAAGTCACAGATTAATATTCCCAAAAAGCAATCAAAAATCTCCCTGTCACTCACCTCCATCTCTCTCATTTTGCTTTGCTGAGAAATAAAGCCACTGGCTGTGCTACCACCTTTGACAGATGACTTGGTGATTTTTTTTTGGACATGTTCCCTCTCTCAAGTATATAAGTTGCAAAAACTTTTTTCTGTAGACCCTATACACCTTTGAGGTAGGTTCAACCATTCAGTAAGCACACCAGCTGAATGTGTGTTTCAATGCTGGAATGAAAAATAAACCAGTCCAGCTGGAAACCTAAGAACACATGGTGAAAGACACACTGAATATTCAGAAAGAGAAAAAATTTTCACCAAAGCTGAGCAGAATTTCCTTTGAATGGATAATAAAAACTGTATTATTGCTACACAACAAATACAGACAGAATTAAGCTTCTTCTAGCTTTAGTAGACTTCATACAGTTTTCATTCTTACTTTATTAATTATACTGGGTATTTTTGAAAATATTCCATATTCCCATCAAATAATAAGCCTAACAATTATTATAAATAAGGCATAGTTCTATATACAATAATTTATTCATCAGTATGTCTAATTATTCATCTATTTTTCATCACAAGCAGTGATAAAGACTTCCAATGACAAGTAATATTTTATCACTGGTATGGTTAATGTACATTGCTGTTCTCAAGCAAGTATATATTTAAATTTTCTCTTACTCCTTAGCATAAAATGGCAATGTTCTTAGTTTAACTTAGAAGTAAAATGAGAGCTAATTTAGCTACAAGACAAGAACGTCTGACTACGTAGCCTTGGGAAGAAATTTCACTGCATATGAGACATTTCAAATGAGAATCAGACAGTTGTATTTGCCTTTTTCCTGGGCCTAGAAGCAATACAGTTGCAGCTCATCCCCTCAATCACTTCTGACCTCCTCAGTTTGTTTTTTGTTTGTTTGCTTGTTTATTTTCCGGGGGGNTTAACTAAGGTATCTAAATGTATTTTGTGCCAAACAGTCCAGGAATATGCATTAACAGAACTGACTTTGGGTCTTATACCTTAGAATAATTATAGAAATCATTTTATCTGTCATGTGAAGGACCCAGAATAAAAATAACTGTCACAAAGCATTGTGTCATGGCACCACACACATGCGCACACACACACTTGGCACATGGAATATTGCCGTTGTTCACTTTCTCTCCTGCAGGGACACAGTCTAAGGTGGCAGCTTTCCTCAGGCAATGTGTTATCATTAGATTTCCCATTAGGGACTTTTCCATGGAGAGAGCTTTTTCCGGTATCACAGAGGGAGTTCTGTTCTTCCTGAAAGCATGCTAGTTTTAAACTAAAGGAATTCTCATCAAATTGCTTCTTAGAAGTGGAAGAGAGGAAAGAGAGGTGTGCTGGATGGTTTAAGAGCAATGTAATGTATATTTTCAAAATCCTGCTTGCATAATTTGTATCTCAGAAGCTCTTGAGATTTGCATTGCTCTATTCACCTCAGCTCTATTAATTCCCACTCACAGACCTGCTGTCAGAATTTCACTGACGGCACCAGATTTCTGGGTCGTAAGCAGGACTACAGCTCCTTTTTGAACTAGCACAGCTTAGTCTTGTTGCTCCCTGGAGTTGAGTTCATCCAGAAGTATAAATATCAATAAAAATACCTGTTATACATTTGTGTCTGATAGACAGTAGTTTCTCCAAACAGAACATAAAGCTGTTTCAGCAAAAAGCATAAATAATAATGAAATCTCTCTGACAATAGGAAGAATCCTCTTAATAGTCCCACTTGACTCAAGGGAAAATGAACAGGTCCCTGTATTTCAGAAGACTGTATCCGGACAAAGACTTGGTACCTTCATTCAAGAGAAGACAAAATTGGATTAGGAAGTGTCAATTTCTCAGGTCTTGAAGCAGCCAGGAATGCCGTCAGTGTTGGGAAGATGCAGTGTGAGCTACCTCCACTCAGGCACATTCTAAGAGCAAGGGGACTCTTACATCACAGTTTCCATTTAGATAAATTTCAACTTTATAATGAAATATTTTTCACTACAAAGAATGAATTAGCTGTACTGCACATTTTAGTGAGAGTTCCAATCTTGTAAATGACACTTTAAATAACTTAGAAATCAGTGAGCATTATGTTGGGTGGGAGGAAGAATTATGCATTGGTATTCAAGACAACATAGTCCTGTGACTACAATCTATTGTAGTCATTCAATACTGACCTACCATGTCAGGATATATATTTGGTCCCAATAAACAAATCCCCAATGGATTTCTGGAATTCCCAAGTACACCAGTAAAATAAATAAGGCATGCGTATATACCTGAAGTGAAGCATCTGCTTAAGTAGCTTACTGAATGGTATTTCGGGGTACCAGTGGCAGTTAGAAACAACAGGTTGACTAAAGACTTCTCTTAAGATCCACAGGCAAGATTCACCTCATCTAACATCGGCCACCAAGCAATCAGGCAACTAGTTCACCCCAGCTGTCAAGGGGTGAGAACTACTTCCAGGCAATGACATTCTTCCTGTGACAGGTTTCTCAGGCAGGTGGAGTGTCACCTAAAGTGACTCATAGCCTCCAAGGTTCTCCTGTGCACTTAGTTCTGAACAGATGTCCCGCTGGTAGGAAGGGGAAGTTAGGTGACAAAATTCTTGCACTAAATTAATGTCATCTCCCTAGGTTAATGATACTAAAAGGAGCATTAGCAAAACAGTTAGGTTAAATTCCCTCCTCTTCTATCTCTTGCTATTTCAGAGTGAAAAGGAGAACAAAAATACCTGAGGATTTTTGTACTTGCATCTCACAGTTTTGTATTAGTTATTCATGAGTATTCTTTCATGAGCAGCAGTATAGGAATCCATAAGAAGCAAGCAGCAAGGGCAAAAGTGAATGTTATTAAGCAGTGAAGCAATGAGACATTTCAGAATAGAATATTTGAAAATTTTAAGAACTGCACAGTTTCCCTCCATGTGTCTCATTTCTTTTGTAAGTATATGTAGTTCATTTTCCCCACTCTGTGTGATGATGACTAACATGAGACATCACAGTAACACTTTTACTCTAGTTCAATGCTAACAATTCGGAAGACAGATTGCAAATTTCACTAGAAAGCAAAATTGTTCAAAATCACATCCAGAGTCTCCCCATGCATCAGTGAATAGCAACTAACTTCTTTAGCATTACTCCAGGTGTTCACTGCCACCAGTTTAAAGAAATTCTGTGCCCTTAACATTGAAAGTGGTTCAGATACCAACTGCTGTTAACAGCAGTAGCAGAACGATGCCATAGCAACTGCTGTTACAAATACCTGAAGGAAATAGCAGCTCCTGCCCTGTGGCTACACCCCATATATATTTAATATGATTTTGCACAGAAAACTTTTATATCCTGGCATCAGGAAGTTAAACTGTATTATCGTTACCCATGTAAATTCAGCACAATATACCGTAATCCCAGCATACCTAGGAAAATTAATTGTTTGTGCAGTTCATACATGCAAAACATGCAGCTGCTCTTACCAGTGACCTGTGACTTCCTTGGTGAGATACTCCGTTTCCTGCTGCACGCTGACTTACTGCACTTTATCAGCTGTTATGTTCTTCAAACATAGAGAACTTTTAAGTTTATTTTATGGTTCACACAGTGGAAAAATTTTTAGCCTTCTAGCCCTTGCAATTTTTTCATGCTCTTCTTGTCATAGACGCTTTGTCTCTTTTTTCAGCTCAGTGAGCTCTTTCATGTCACTGAATTGTATAGGGGAATATCAAGCAATACAGTCAATGTTTCCTTTGGTATTAATTCTTTTGACACCTGTAGTTCTCCTGATCCAGTCATTTGCATTTGTTTAATCAGGACACAGAAAAATTCATTAGTATGAAAGGTCATTAAGGTAATGGATGTTTATTTTTAATTAATAATGTACAGCACATGAAATTTAACGTTGGCCTCCTTAATTTAGAAAATGAGATAAAAGGCTATGGCTACTGTTGTAGTAAAAACATTACCCATTTTTTGGACCATGCTGTAAGAATTTAAAGACAAAAATTGAATCCAAAGAATATTAAATACATATGTCGTCCCTCTTTTAAATAAACAAGGTAGAACATAAGCAGCATCTGGTAGAGCACATCACATAATGGACCAAAAGAAGCCGATTTACAAAGGCATTTGAGTGCTCAGAGTTTCATGTGTGATTTTGGTTGGAAAAGTTCTTTTGAAAGTCCCATTAGCTGTCCAGTCCACATCTGAGAAGACAAAGATCTGGCTTGAAGGCCCTGTTTTGTAAACCTGTACATTCACTTCACTCTTTCTCATGCAAATAGTCACAGGAATTTTGGGGGGAGTGCTCACATGAACAAGGCATACGAGATTCCTCAAAGGGCCATTCCAGTGTTGAACTTCACTCAAGATTCTGTACATGACTTACAACAAATGCCTATTACTATCTATTGTAAGGCTTCTGGATAAAGAATATTTTATTAATAGTTTTTTTGGAAGATTTTCCTGTCCCTATGAATGGATTTAAAGAGAACTAATACTTTGTTTTCATAAACAAAGAACTCTTACAAAAAAAAAAAAAAAAAAAAAAAAAGAGAGAGAGAGAAAGAAGTTGTTCATCATTTGTAATTGTCCCATCTAGCCATAAGAAATGAAATTTTAAATTGTCAGCTTCCTCCACTGTTTGCTCAATATGCATAATTTTTACAATATAGGTTTCAATCTACTTTTTCTCATGCTTAAAATTGATAATGTCGTTATCACAAAAATAGTCAAATAGTTTTCTTCTCTCCATCCTTTTTTTTTTTTTTTAAATCCTTTATACCCCAGTAATGAAGTTTCAGAGTTTTTTAAATACTGTGGTTTTCAGTTTTGATGTTCATATAACAGGTCAACTGAACTTGACTGAACTCTAAAAAGCCTTTAGTTGTAAACTAGTATTTTTTAGCTAAAAAGAGTGCGGTTTTAATTTTTATTGTTATATTGATAGATTACAGGAGAGCAGAAATAAACTGAAAATTACTAAAACTATTTTCAGTTATTTTGATATAAAATTAGAAGTTTAATTACCAGAAAGAGGTTATCAAATGAAATACTACTTTAGTTTCACTTAATTGGGTTATGAATACTGTCAAACAAAAACTGTAAGAGTTATAATGTATGCAAACTGATATGAAAGCTGTAGCAACCAGCATGATCAGCAGGCTGAGGGAGGTGACTCCCCCTGTCTACCCCACTCTCGTGAGACCCCACCTGCAGCACCGCGTTCAGCTCTGGGGCCCCCAGCACAAGAGGGACATGGACCTGTTAGAGCGAGTCCAGAGGAGGGCCATGAGGATGTTGAGACAGCTGGAGCACCTCTCCTATGATGAGAGGCTGAGAGAGCTGGGGTTGTTCAGCCTGGAGAAGGGAAGGCACTGGGGAGACCTTATAGCAGCCTGCCAGTACCTAAAGGGGGCCTACAAGAAAGCTGGGGAGGGAGTGTAGTCATAGGACAAGGGGTAACAACTTTAAACTCAAAGAGGGTAGATTTAGATCAGATATGAGGAAGAAATGGATGTCCCATCCCTAGAAGTGTTCAAGGCCAAGTTGGATGGGGCTTTGAGCAACCTGATCTAGTGCAAGGTGTCTCTGCCCATCTTTAAGGTCCCTTCCAAGCCAAAGCATTCTGTGATTCTATCAGACCAGTCTGACATTTGAGCTATATGAAAGCATGTCAGCTAAGGAACTTCATACTGATGTTAAGCTGAAAAGCAATCCTATACACAGGTCCTCATGTTTAGCTTTAGTATCTTAGTTCTATGATAAGAACTATTACACATAATATTATTATTCACATTATCAATCTATTTAATCTGCTTGAATTTAATATGGCACAATCTATTTAATGATATATTTCATACTGCCTGTGTCTACATTTTCACTTGACATTTAACAAATTGCATTTTTCACAACGCATACATTTATTAACTTGCTATAAATCAGTTGCCATTTTATTGAGTCCTAATATATTTCTATTCAATAGAAATAGCAAGTATATGCCACAGTGATGTTAATATAACAGGGCACTAATCAGGAAACAACATTTTGAAAACCACTGTATTTTTTAAATTGCATTCATGCAAAGAAAAGTCAACTAAAACCACCTCCCTGCTTAATTGGCTAGTTTAATCCATAGACCTGTCACATAAAGAACAGAACTGCCAGAAACATTCAGCGTTCATGTTGCCACTAAGATTAAAATCACAAAGAATGTCACCATTCCCTTTAAAAGGGGAAGAGTCAAGATAGAATTTTTCATTGTAACAAAATACCAGGAAATACACATGCAATATGAAAATAGTGTTTCTGTTTTTTTCTCCTCATCTTTCTTTAAGCAGTTTTCCTACAAAAAAAATACAACTCCTAGAAAAGTAAAAAGGTAATAGAGGGGAAAAAGGATCTTAACTGAATCAGCTTAGCTACTTTTTACTTCTCAGCTATTAAAGTCAACATTACATTCTATCTGGAATTTGGAAGTATTTACACTTATCACAGCTGAGGAACAAAGAAGGTGAAAGTCAAAAGCCAACAAAGAGGGAAATGGAAGGATGAGAACTACTCAGATGTTTTAGCTCTCACCCCATGTAGCTACGGGGTTTCAATTGTCCTCTTTCACCATCACGGTTCTTTTCAGCTGAACTAACTAGGAGGAGCAAGATCTCTGGTGATTCTGAGTTGTTCTGGGTTAACCCCAGACCACAGCTAAACGCCTCAGCCACCCTCTCCCCCCAACAAGTTTCTTCTACTACGAACAAAATTAACTTCAACCCAGCCAGACCTGGTATGTGAGTCTATTTTTTTCTAAAGATAAACCTCACTCTCTCTTTCTCTGTTGACTTGTTTGTGCCTTTGTTTCACTTTTTTTTTTTTTCCCCATGTTGGAAACTATTAGTGCAGATGGGTCACTTGCCAAAACGTAATGGCTTTCATGAAAACGTAGTTTTACAAATGGCTCATAAAACTGCTTCACCTCCAAGTCTACTTGATCACATAGCTACATATGACATTTGTGTTATAAAGACACATTTATACTGTTTCTACCACACACATTTAAAATTTATCTTATGATGGTCCTAATTCTCTACTTCTTGTCAGCATTTTATCTCTGACTCCTATTCTTCTTTCATTGTCTAATGTGAGCTATTGTTCTCCATCACTTAGGAACCCATACACAGTATGTATCCCATACACAGATGCAGCAATATACCAAAGGCTGGAGTTTGAGGAGCGCTCTGGTTCACGAGGCAACGCTACACATGACAGAAATAGGCCTGTTCTCTTCAGGCCTCAACAAACCACAACAGCAGCCTCTTCCATTCTGGCCAACCCACATAATTACAAAGTGACACACATAATTACAAAGTGACATGGCAATGGATTGAGCTGGAAGTATAACCAATGCTTCTTCCAGAAACTTCGGAGAAGCTGCCATCAAATTATAGTTTCAGTTCTCAACTGAAATGAGAGGAGGTGCCGTGCTTTGGATTCAGGGTAATCACACAGGGCTGGATTTTCAAAGGCATTTAAATAATTTAGAAGCATGAGTTCTGGTAAACAAATTAGTATTTCCTTTTTCATCTTCCTCAGTCCTTTCAACATTACCCATCACCAAGTATCATTACTAATATTAATTTTAAAATAATTTTATAAACATTATAGATTGTGTCACTTTAAATATCAAGGGCTTGATTCTAATTTAATTATATTCAAATATAATAATATAACTATATTTGAAGTCTACATTCAGACATGTCATTGAACTTATGTTTTTCCATAGAATATACTCTGATGATCTCACACACATTGTCTCAATGCCATGTCTGAAGTTTCAGCTGCTTGCAGCAGCTAATTTGGCAAAAGACTTTTTTAATTTTGGCCAAGAAATGTTACAGTATAAAACTCCTGAGAAGAACTAAGCCTCTCTCCTCCTTAAATTTTCATTTTGTATCACTGAAATAATCTCACAAATCATAGCAAAAAATACCATTTTGCACATTTATTTCTGCTGTCCGGACTTCAGCCAAAGGAAAAGAAAATACTCCAGTGCCCACTATGCAACTGCAATCAAAAGGGATGACACACCACTCAGTGCCAGTCTTTAGATGCAAGCTAAAAAGACCCTGAGAAGCTTAAAAATTAATATTTGGGAAAAAAATGCAAATATGCTTTTTTCTAGTTACAGCTTAATCCAGATGGTCAAAATTGGTACATTTGACAAAACATTTCTGTTCCTCAGAATTCTTTAACATTCTCAGATAATTTCATTTGATTTGTTTGAATAATGGGGGGAAGGGGTTTTATTCCTCAGAAAATTCTGATTTTCTTTAAGGAAAGGGCAGTTAAACCTCCATCTTCAGTTACTTTTTACTACTTTTAGAAAACAACTTCCATATGCTAAATGGTGTATTAAAGAGGAGGAAAAAAAATAGAGCAGTACAATGCAAAGTGCGTCCAACTTTCTTTAAAATTACTTTCTGGTAGTCTTGAGCAGAGCTACTAATTGTCAATTCAGGATCGCATTTGATTTCTTTAGACCAGATTTAGCAAGAGAGCTGAATGAAGCAAGGCACAGGGGAAGATATCCACAACATAAGCCTTGCAGGCTTTTATGTTTAGATCAAAGGGTATTGATTTACAATTCTGAGAATGAAAACAGTGGTGAAGGAACCAGTAAGGTTTTAAGAAAAGTGCTGAGATCAGTGACAGACCTGATTTTAGCTAAGAATTCCACCAAATAAAAACAAGGGCATTGGCCATGTCAGAAATAAACACGTCTTCCTTTTCCTAACCTACTTGTAACATTAGCAACTATATTAGTGGAATAAATAAACAAAGCCACACACACCACCACCACCACCACCACACCTTTATCTCTCAATGTAATCACAGAATGAATGTAAGTGAAAAGCTGGTGGACCACATGAAATGTAGCAATAAAAATGGGTAAAAGAAAAGCACAGTCTCTACTGTGTAGCACAGTGTACTCTTACTCAAATCTAAATACAAAGCCATTGCTAACCAACAGGAACAGACACACTCTCTTTTAAAGATGCAGTCCACAGGCAGGGGGACAATTTTTTTCTTTTAACTTTTTTCTTTTTCTCCTCAATGTCATGCAGATGAGCCACAGACAGTGAGGAACACAGCCTAACGATAATTCAAGGTGGAAATTAAGGTTGGCATACTCTGACAGCTGTCAAAACTCAAAAAGCAAATTTAGCTGGAGTCCAGAAAAAAGCGTGAGACTGGGCTGAAAGGGGGGGAAGAGGGGAAGTTGCTTGGTTTTGTTTGAGGGCAGGTAGTTATTTTTTAATCTTCTAACCATTTTTAGGATTCCTACCATGACAGTATTTCTAAGTGTCCTTTTACAATAGAAATAAAAAGCTTTTTGAAGAAAAGTGGACGATATCACTTTAATATCATTCATTCAGGTGCAAAACCCTCCTTTTGGTTAGTCAACTAATTTTTTTTTTCTTCATACCTTATTAAGACAGCAAGAAATCAATAACGCTAAATGAAACAATACTAAATAAGAAGAAAACACAAGATAGCACAAGTTTTACAGAAAGCTTCCACTTGCTCAACCAAGATTATAGAAGGAATGAAACAAGCTTGAGGTCTGTGATAACTGATTGAAAATACCAGGAGGAAATTCAGCACATCTTTTATGAAATCTATTCACTTTTCTCTTTCAAAACAGAGAGTAATAGCAGGAGAAAGAACAGTTTAGAAGCTAGCATCTCTTACTAGTAACGTCATTCTTGACATACCAGCTTCCCTGTTATTTCTTACTACTTCTCTCAGCAGCACCAGTCACAGTATTCCTCATAACAAAGGTTATCTTGTTATGGGGTCCCAGCATAACATACTAGACAAGCCCTGCCTTCATCACATCCGCTTCCTCCCTGGTCCTCCTACTTACTCCCGTTTTCTTCTCCAAAAGAGATTTTCATTAGCTTCACAGCAAATGGATCAATAGAATAGAAATTCTAGCTGTCTTTTCACTGGGGCCTAGACACATGTTGGGGGCAGACAGTTGGTAATTAGGAAGAGAATTTGGGCCATTTTCTATATAGATTACTGTCATAAATGGAACTCCAAACTTGAGCTTCATCTCAGGAGATGCAATACAGAAGTTCAAGTTTGTAGTCATCCCAGAAGTCATTTTGAGTTCTGTATTAAAAATAAAAAATATATTTCAAGTTTTACTCAAGTTTTACTCCCTTCCACAACTGCTACATTTTTTCCAGCTGTTCCCCAAAAGCTGCCTAATACCAAAAATGTCTGATGTAAAATGTGCAGAATTCCTTAACAATTTTTCCTTCAAAAATAATTTTTACAAAATGGCCACGGAAATTTTTCTGAATCTTACTCTTTTTGTAATTTGGTTTAAATAAGAGGTCATGGAGGTATTTCGTGTAGGTATTACCAGCATTTTACTCCTACAGCCCAATTCTGTCTTAAACCTAACTCTATTTTTTCAAAATAAAAGAGTAAAAATGCACATAAAATCTACAAAAGGCTTTCAAATTTCTTGAGGAATATTTAACCTACTTCTAAAACAATTTGTATCAGGAAAAATGAAGAAAACAATGCTGCAGCTGTTAGCCTGCACTGAAAGGTGGCAGAACAAGGCAGACAGGGCAGTGTAATGAAGAACAGCAGGAAGAAAAGTGGTGGTTTACTATCACTGCAATAAAGCTTTGTTGTTTGAAATGGTAATAAAAGCAATGAATAAAAATGAATCTAAATCTCCCCTGCTACAATGCCCAAATGTAGGTGTCAAATTCTGCTCAAGAAAAGCTCCATGGAAACAAGACATTCCGCAGAATAGCATACTTCTTCCCAAATCCAGTGCTAAATGAATGTGGGAAGTACATATGACTAAACTTCAGATTTCATAGGTGATAATATTTCAGTTGGATGCTCATATATTACAGTTTTCCCCTGTCCTCCCAAATGCAAACAAACAAAGCATGTTTTTTTTTCCCTGTCATCACTGGCTCTGAAAAGCGGCAGCCTTTTACCAGCAAATGGGTATGCTGACGTTACTATATGAAAGTCAAGACAAAAAAGGGGATTTTTTTTTTTTGTAGGACATAAACTGTTACTAAAAAGTTTTTCTAAAATGACCAAGCCTAACAAATGGATTAATTTCTTTGTACATATTCAATTTGTATAATCACTTTTTCATTTCTTGTGCTCAGTAGCCACTTATTTGTCATTCAGGCTTTACGAAGAACCAATTTGTTGTTAATAATAAATATAACTTGACCACGAACAGCTGGTAACACAGACATCATCAGCTTTTGTGCCTTCTTTTAAGGCACAAGAACCTTTAAAAAGGTTCTTTTTTCTCAGTGGCACAGTTTCTACAGCTTAAAAGAAAACGGCAGCCATGTAGACAGTCTCTTGAGCAAACCGTTTATGAACTACTTCAGTGAACCTAATAGGAATAATAATGCATAATTTCTCAAGCAGCAATGCCCATCACCAGTTTAAATCTCACAGTACATGAGAGTATACAGATAGCTATCTAAGGGTGAAATACGCTTCTGCCAGACAGAGACCAAAAAATTGTGCTCTGCAGAGATAAAATACCCAGGAGTAGGATATCTGAATCACTCATTAAAAGCCAGGGCAACAGTGCTGCTTTTAGTCACTTAGATGAATGGCAGAACCAAGATGACAGTTGTTGGATCACATCTGAGCACCTCATATGGCTTCCCCAGACAGCTCCACGTGTACTACATTTTTCCTATAAATAAAAGTCTTTCCCATCAGGCCATAGTGTCTCTTGCCCCCTCTACATCCAGCAAGCATAAGGACTTTTTACCAAGCTTCTATCTCAAGGCAAATTCACTCCGCACACACACTCTGGGCTAGGAGACAAAGAAATAAAGGGGGGCATATCTTAAGAAATAAAGATACCCTAGAAAAGATATCCAATGTGTTTGAAGATCTATGCATTTTAAATGGTTTTGTTCCTTACCATATCCAATACATTTTAAGAAATTAAAAAGAAAGCATGATAAGTAGTGGGTAGGGCTTAGGAGCCTTCAATTCTAATCCCTCCCACATCACTTGATTTCCATCTGCTTCTTTCTGGCCTCCTCATCCTCCGAACGCCTTGGAGCTGATCAGTTGGTTCAAATTTTTGCATTTGTGTGTCAGCCAGCACAGTTACAGTGGACACTCCTGGGATACTCTCCAAATATCTTTGCAGTAGCCATGTTCAGAGCTGTGAATTTACTCAGTGCTATAATGAAAGATTCCTAACGAAACATGACCATGCACAGGAGTACAGGCTTTACTTCCACACCTGTCTGAAACCTGACAGTTGACCTTTTACTTTTAACATTTCAGGTATAGAACACCATTTTCTAAATAATGGAGATATATTTCTATTTTATGGACATATCAATCAAATACAGTCAAGCCTCTTATGGTACTTAGGGAAATCATTTCCTAATAGATTGAATGCATAAACTTAAATTAGGATTGTTTACTCAGACACTATAAACAGATCAATTTACTTTCACAATATTGTAGTGACAGTGACCATCCAGCAACATTTAGTATGTTGCTCTGTAACATGAATTACCATATTGTGAATTGTTAAAATCCTTCCTCTAATCACTTATCTGAACATCCCTGTGCAGGACAGACACCACAGTTATTCAGAGCCCAGTCTGAACAACAGATTCACAGCTAGAAAGGGGGAACAGAATTAATCCCCCTTTGGGAGGGGGAGGCGGGCAGAAAAAGCAATGAAATCAACAGAAAAGAGGAGGACCTTCTGCACTGCAAACACAACTTAGCTAAATATTAAGTATTTTTTTCACGTATGTGTTATTTTTCCTAACACGGAAGATAATGGCCTCAGGTTGGGAAAAAAAAAATAAAAGTTTGGTGTTTAAGAATTTAAAATATTTTGAGGATTTTTTCCCGATCTGTCTAAATCCTCAAATCCTACTGTGATAAACTATATGGTAGGTGTAGAGCAAAGAGGATCTAGGTTTTCATTTTGTCAAAACATGAGACAAATAGTTAAATGCAAATCATCTAAAGAGAAATTCTCTCTCAGCCAGGCAATCCAACTCCAAATAGTACTGTAAGCACCAAACTTTGGACTGTAATTATTAATTTTATTATTAATAGAAAGTCAGTATTTTCTGTGGAAAGTAGACACAATGTGAAAATTCTCTTTTATGTGAAAAGAAAAATGATCTAACTTACAGAAAGAGTTTGATCAACTTCAGAATTTGGTATCCACCACTGAAGAAAAAAATTAGATACTTTGAGAAAGATTAAATTGCTTCTTCCAAACAGCCCAAAGCTACATGGCAAATGTAAGGTTAAGAGAACTACCACCAGCAGCCATTTGGTAAAGTGGCAATGTTATCCTCAAATCTCTATTTTAATATTCTTTTGCGTAAGCACATGAAGTGTGTAATTTCTTTAATAAAAGATTTACATGACATACTCCTTTTTGATCTAAATGTTACCAATTATGTTTTATTAAATCAAGAAGGCTATAAAGCCCTAATGGCAGGAAACACTGGAGTAGCCTCTTATTCCCATCAAAAAATTAAATTAACTTTAAATCATTAAATTAAATCATTAAATTAGCTTTTCAGAGGTTAAAGATTTTCTGAATGCAATTTCTCTAACGGAGAACATGGTGTGCTTTTAAAATCAGATGTTGAAGCTTATTGATTGAAGTGGATAGTCCTGGTTATAAGAAAACCTCTAACTTATGATTTACTTTATTCTTTTTTAATCTTAAAGCTATTACCTAAATTATTTTTCTAAGAGACTGTTTTTACTTTTGTAAATAGGAGATATTTCGAAGAACTAGTCAAAGAACTCAGGAACATTTTCTGTTACCAGAGTTGTTAATTACCATTTACTTTATGAACTGGCCTTTTAGCATCACATGTCTTGGCAAGAATATTTATTTGGTTTCCATTAAAGTCATGAGAAAGATTCATCTTGATTTCAGTGGGAAGTGGATTAAGCTCTAATAAAAGTTGACTATATGTAGTTTTCTGTATTCAGATGTGAAGCAATACTTGGTTCTTTTTGTCCTATGTTAATAACAAAGTCTACTGCCATATCACAGTTGCTATGGTCCAAGAAAATTACATTCTGCCCTGAATATTTTGAGTGTTCTTTTTCAGGAATAGAACCCTTAAAGATTTCCTTTTTCTGTTTATTCTGATCTCTTCTGTTTTGCTTAAGTTAAATAAGGAATGTCACTGTTATTAGAGTAGCGATGCTGTCCATCTGTGAGAAATAAAATTTGGAATCTGTTGACTGCAAATTGTGTTTTTTTTCTTTGTTTGCTTGTTTTTTTAAAGAAGAAAAAAAATGTAATTTCACAAAAAGAAGCAAGGTTAAGAAGTATCTGACAGTAAAACCAGAGAATATTTTTGTTTCTGCATTCCTGTCCTGTTAACATTGCTTCTGATATAAAGAGTGACCACTGAATAAGAAAAACACTACTATTGCTCTTATACATATATGATGTACCTGCAGCACTAAAAGCAGGCTACAGTTGTGAGGTAAGTACATACCTACATCAATACAACTCTATTGTTTTTTTTCCCCAAGTACTGTCAGATATCAGAAAGGATTGAAATTTATCTTTGGCTAATCCAGTTACAAGCAACATTTTCTTATAGCCACTGTAACTAAGCTTATGACCATTCTGTAGATTAGAATTATAGAAAGAAACACCAAAGATCAGAAAATGCTGCAGAAAATACTTTTTCAAAGACAAACAGAATACCGATCATTTCATAGTAGGATAATAAAAGTCTCCATAAAATAATTTAATATACTAGTATGTATTGAGCAAAAGGTGGAAAAGCATCCATAAATAGGATTGGCATTAAAGTGACAAAGGAAAATGTAAAGCAAAATAATTCATGCAAGGAATCTGAAATACTGTATTTGTCTTTAAAATATGATCTTTTTGAGCTGTACTGACATACGCAGAGGGGAAAAATTAACTCAGGAATAAGACAAAGTTAGACACAGTTTGAAGATAATTCCATCATAATTATTGTTTTAATGGCACTTTATCCAGTGCCTAGCAGAGAAACTGGTCGTTGCACGTGAAATTGTTCAAAAAATACAGCATCCCAAGTGAAGCAGAATGCAAGTCATTCCTGCAGCAGACTTCTTAAAAATTTCACTAAAGAGTCACCCAAATAAGAACAGCCTGCTGTGACCTTAAGTATTTTAGTTTGCAACTATGGTTCAAGAATATTTTAAAAGACTAAAACTTATATCCACGGCATTTGTTTAGGTCCCATTTTCTACAGCATCCCAAACTCACAGAAATAGGGACCAAAATACTAGCAAATGAACTGGATGATGCAGCCTTGATAGACTGCCTTAGACGTCAACGATCAGTACGTGTTTTGTAAAAACGGCCTGTAGAAAAGCTGCCACAGAAACTGCCACGTTACGCACATTAAACAGTTTCTTGTTTAATCTACAAATCTAATGCTTAAATTACCTATGAACAATTATTCTGAATAATCTCAGAGGAACAGTAATTATGGGTACAAAGTCTTTCATCTCAATTAAGACTGAATATAGAAACAGTAAGTAGTGAATAACTTTCCATAAACAAAAATCTGCAACCATTAAAGAGATCAAGATTTGTTATTGTTACTCTCACACTGGCGCGAAGAAAAAATTACAAAATAAAGATACACCTAATCAGGATTCAGCAGCACTCAAAGTTTGAATGTGTAACTCATAATGGGTCTACAGGGCAAATACAGTGATGGAATTAGAAATGAATCTGAATGTCTCCATAAATCATAACGTAGTCTAGATTTTTCTGAAAAAAATAGAAGTAGTTAAGAAATCAGCACCTACATTGAGAAGGGGAAACAGCTGTCATCTGGCTTCAGGGCAGCACAGGCCTCATCGCATGACGTTCAT
The DNA here is from genome assembly GCA_013399115.1 of Anseranas semipalmata. Classification (NCBI taxonomy): domain Eukaryota; kingdom Metazoa; phylum Chordata; class Aves; order Anseriformes; family Anseranatidae; genus Anseranas; species Anseranas semipalmata. The sequence goes on from VXAA01005751.1 coordinate 437,430, forward strand.
CCTTGCTTATAAACCCACTCCTGATTTTAATCATTTAACATCCCACTGGAGCTGTAAAGGAAAGTTGAGTCACCTTCATTACACAGATAATGAAACTAACCACTTCCAAGAATAATCGTATAAGTACTATATATTGAGACTAAAATAAAAATCATAGGATCATTCCCCTTTAATGGCAAATAAATTGAGTCTCCTCAGCAAGTATTTTAGTACAAGCAGTGCCTAAAACATTTAGAAAGAAAATCAGAAACAGACATCCTCCAACTGAAAGTACAATTCACAGGGAGCTCAGTAAAACTCTGAAACAGTTATCATGGCCTTGATGAAAATATTTAACATGAGATACACTTCCTGTTACTACCGTAAAAAGACAAGAGTCGTCATTTGCAGATGTTGCAAAGTTTTATTTGTATTAACATCCCTCCAGTGAAGTAGACAAATTTCTAACCAATAATAAACAAGAGTTAATAATGGATGAATGGCATGTTAATTAAACACAGTATGAAGGTGCTGTGAGACCTAGTCACAAGGAAGAAAAATAGTAATCAACATTATTTTCCTCCATTTCCACTTTTCTGATCAAAAATAAACCCCCCCATTTGCAAACCTGCTCTTCTGCTTTATGGTTATGACATTCTTTTCCTCCAGCAGCTTGTTGTGCATGAAACAAAATTCAGTAGAAGACAAAAAGCATTTGTCATTCAGCAGTTTGTAAAGAACCTTCTGCAATATTCGTTTCCCTTAATTATTGCTACTGAAGTTCACATATAAACAAGTTATATATGAAATACATAAACAGGAATTTTCTCTCCTAATTGAAAATTATTTCCTGCCTTTCTGTTACCACCCCTTGCATGCAGTCTGATTTGAGGGAAAGTAATGGCTAATGATAAAACAATGAAGCCCCAAAGATTTTTCAAAAGAAATACCAAATTTCTTCCCACTCCTTCTGAACTGTAAGGTCCAAGTGGAAAAAACATATTCCATCACCATATCCTGTTAGCAAAGCTCTCTTCCAACAAGCCACTCTTTACATATTTCCTGTGAGGAAAATAATCTAATAAAGTCATTACTGATTTTTAATTTTTTTCAATACCCCACTTTTCTATGAGAAGGATTTAGACTACAAGCTGCAATGTGTGTTTGTATTCTCCTTTCATTTCTCTTAGTAACAGTTGAGAGAATTCTCAAAGAAATAGGCCTTCTTCCAGTTAATCAGTAAATTACCAATCATCAGTAAAGTTAGGACTGATTTTGTACTACAGTGTGTATATATACCTCCTGCTGATTTAAGTAGATCTGTGTGCACAAGGGTTCCTGGAAGACCTAGTGTGCACTCTGCAAAGTACAAAGAATACTTCTTTGCACGCCTGAAATCAGCCCTCATATTCATAGTATCACTCACAATGTAAGGAAGCGTGCGTGCTACGGGCAGGCTAGGGGTGTGAGGGGAAGTGCAGAAAAATAGAAAATTAGAATATTTATATATTTATATTTATATATAATTTATATTAAATATATTTATATTTATATTATATAGAAAATAGAATAGAAAAAAACAATTAAAGCCTTACAAATAAAATGACTGATGTTGTTACACAAAGCCAACTCTACAGACAAAGTCTTTGCACTAGATATAGAGACATACAGAAACTGTGAATCTGCTTAGCAGTACAACACAGCTACCAAACATTGCGTGCTGTCAAGAAAATGGATGGGAAGGAGCATGTGAACATACTGAAAACATGAAGTTTCATAACTGCACAGCCCCAAATCACAGCAGAAAATAGTGCAAAGGCCCCATATTCAGAAGAGGTTTGTTATTTAGAAAAAAATACCTCCATGTGGACAAAAGAAATGGGCCATGTTCTTATGATAATATTTTACAAAAAGAAAAAAAAAGCTCCTTCTTAATATTTGCGCTATTGCACATTCGTGGATTTAGCTTCCATTCTTTTTTAAGTGTCAATCCTTTCTTTTACTTTCTACTAAAAGGAATACCATGGACTCTGTATTCTTAAGGGCCTATCTGCATGGGACAGCTTTTTAGCATCTAATTGAATTGATTCATATAACTTACCTGCAGAATTTGTAAAAACTTGGATCTAGTTATACTTCTGTCTAAGGGCAATGCTTGCCCTTCTCTTTAAGCAGAATTGCGTTGTAGACATGAGCTGGTTTTAACTTTCTTAAACGTTCAAGTACCTCTAATTAGTAATATTTGCAAAGCAGCTAATATTCTTCGTTATTTTCAAGTTATAGTTTTACTTGCCAAGATTCTAGCATCAAATACACATAAGAGGAAGTTTGCTATTGGAACTTTGAGGATGAGGAATAGGAAATAATAACTGTTTCAGTTTGATAGAAACTCCACTGCAATTATGAAATAACTTGCTAAAATTCAGTATTTCCTTTCCATTTGCCAGTACTCCACCTTCCAGTAAAACTTCATGCCAACTGTTCAGGCTATAGAGCATGACAACATACCTGTTATTTTGAAGCACTTAAAGCTTACCAGAAAGATGATACTTAAAACGCCACTTGCAATAAAATCTTTCATGAAAACACAATGCCAAAAGACAATCTGGGGAAGTCGAGGCTAGTCAGCCTTCAGTCCCTTGCCAAACCATGGTGCATGGCCTCTTGGAACACATTTCTGAGCACTTGAAGAAGTTCATTGGGAACGTTCATGACAGATTGACCAAGGATAAGACCCCACCAAGAATATTCTATTTGGTTTTAAGCCCCCTTCTGACCAATTGGAGCAAGTCCCACTTGGATTAGATGACCTCCTGAGGTCCCCTCCAACCTGATTTTCCCTGCAATTCTATCAATTTAACATTTTTATCTGAAGGCACAAAGATTTCATAGCTATAGTATCACACCCCGGCTTTCTATATTCTATTGCTTGCATAAACACCATGGAGGAAAGCAAAACGACTCTCTTTCTCTACCCTACATTGCACCAAATGCAGTACATTTGAAAATGTGTTCCTTGTGAATTTTGGTCATTTTGAACTTTCTTTGCATCCTAAATTGCAAAGAAAACAAAATATACTGAAAGTTCCATAAAACTCACATTATATCTTAAAATGTTTTGACATTACTGCAATGAAATTTTTAAAAAATCATTTATAATCACATACTTTACATCAGGGCATTCAGATATACAAGTTTAAGTGAAACTGCATTTGCCAATGGAAAACTGTTCCATCAGCTCTTTTGATCATCTCTTCTCCGGTTACACCCGCATAGGACTTCAGTCAATGAAGCTGCACAGTTAAACCACAATTCCAGGAAAGTACTAAAGCATGCGTTTAATGTGTTTCTGAATCAATGCCTATGCCATAAACAATCTCTCTTACTTCAGAGACTCCTATCACAATTTTACACCTCTTCAAGTTACACTTAATACTCTGAAAATGTGACTAAGCCTAAAGCCTTTTGTTTTTCCTCATTCCTTTAGCATCACCTCAAGCTCTCCCTATTTATTTTCCACACACAAAAGGGATTTTGGGTGGCAAATATGTTTTTGCTCACCCGATACCAAGTACTTTTCCAGACTCCAGGCCTGGTGTGTTACATGGAAACATGTTTCCTTTAAATATAGCCAAAAATATTGCATGCCTTACAATACCAAATAATAAAATCTTAAATCTTTTTTTTTTTTTTTCCTGGAACCGTTGCCTTATATGAGTTATCTTTTGTAACTCAGAGTGACATATACACTATGAATGCTTTTCTGAATTGCCAGAAGCATTTGGGTGTACTTAATTTTTTTTTCCCAAAAGTCTTTTCCTACTCCCATCTACATTATTTTCTTGTAGGTTTAACAAGATATTCTATAACTTATATTTAATTGTCATCAATGACATTGCCAACTGCTCTCTATCCTTACAGTTTTTCTTCTTGCCTGCATTTTATTGATAGATTTTTTCTCCCTGTAAGTTAGTCAGGTAATATTTTCTCTTTCATGACCTTTAAAAGTAAAAATAATAATAACAATAATAATAATAATAATAATAGCTCTTTCTAATGTCTGTGCATTATAATCTTTAGGCAAGAGTATTATCAAGTTGACAAATAAAATTTCCTTGAGCGCCTTTCAAGAATTCTGAATGCTTTTCCTTTACTGTAGCCTTAAATCATGGCTTTGTGGAAAAGACTGTTATTAGTTCAAACAATGAATGCCTCTGTATTACTATTTCTTTCTAGTAATCATTCAATCATACATTTGACTCATTACAGATAAGATTCAATTTTGGTACTAGAAAGATGCAATGATTTGATTTTAGGTATTAAATGATGTACATTTCTACTCCATTGCAGATTTTAAAATTAACAAATACACCTTGATAAGAAGCAAGGCATGGGGATACAAAAGTATCCCAAATATTGCCACAATGTCACACGCAATTTCCATTATGTAATAAGTGAGCTTTAAATAATCCTCAATCTATGTCACCCAGAAAAATTAAAGAGAAGAAAATTACTCCCTATGAACTGTTTGAGATTGAATTGTATGCGGGAAAAAAAAAAGCGTGTAATCAATGGTAGCATTATTTTTTCCAAAACTGAGCTTCTAGCAATCTACACTGAAACTTTTTAAGTACCACTATAAAGTATGAAGCTGCATTTACAATGGGTATAGATTTCCATACCTTTATGAAGTGGTCTTCTTCTGATGTCACACACCAGCCTTGATTTGAATAATCTTAGCAGTTTTGTCACTCACAGAATAAACCGGTGACTGCTTGAATTTCTTTAGGATGAGTTTGACCGCCAGTGAAATTTGTAACACATAATCAAGGAAGGTGAGTTAGGTTGCCAAGATAACAGGCTAACTATCCTCGACTCCTACACTTTCTCAAAGGAAAAAATAATCTCCTCCAAAAGACAGTGAGAGCAGAAGCCTCATTTAGAAGCTCTGACTTGCACTCTAGAGAAATGTATTTGTTTTAATGAATTCTCAGGAAAAGGACCTTATGGGTTGACCTGATTGCATTTGGGGGCATAAAAACTACTGTCTAAAATTTGGTGATATAGTAATCCCTGCACCACTTATAGAACAACATGGCACATCTTGCAAAGCTGTCCAGTACAGATATCCTCATTAAAAACAACAACACATGAAATTCCTATTCATTCAGTCCTAGTCAAAATCTCCAACTGAACAAGAATTACAAGTTTAGAAAAAGAGATAAATTGGCTATCTAAATGTTGCATAAATTTCCTGATAAGGCTTCCTCATTCTATTCAAATTATTTACTTTGATGAGCTACAAGGTCAGCTAAAACCACACCCAGTCACACCAACAATCTATAAATACAAAGATTTAAGAAAACATATATAGGATATAGAGACAGTCAACACGAGCGCACATACATGTAAACTGGAGAGAAAAGAAAAAAATACATCATGCACTCCTGATGCTAATATTTAGCATTACTCCATTCACCGATGCCAAACAATACAAAAGACAGAAACATCTCATGCAGCCCATTAGATTTAATAACACCATCTTTAGCGTACGAACTCTGACACATTGGCTGTCCGCTGTAAAATCCACACCTGCTTTGCAAGGCACATTCTGACCTGAATGGTGACTGAACGAGGGCCAAAAATCTGTCAGGGTATCAAATGTTGCTAACCTTTGCCATCACATTACTTGTGAGGAAGCCATACAGAGTACTTTAATAACTAGTTTGTAAAATTCCTTATTTTCAGCACCAAAATAGCATAGTTTTTCAATTTTAAACTCTCCCTTCTCTATATATAGATAAAGATACTGCTGTAACTCAAAGACCATCTCCCAATGGATTCAAATCTAATACCACATGAGGTGTTTCTCCCAACTAGATTGACAAATCCCATATTATTCTATAGTATCTCTGAACATAAAACCTAGTCTTTCTTTATTTTTGAAAGATATATTCTATTTATTCTTAAAAGTTAGAAAACTGAAGAGATCACTAAAAAACAAAAAGTACATAATAATGATTTTACAGAACATAATAATGATTTTACATCAAAAAGAACCAGAAATCAGCTTGCATGGACAAACAGTACTACTGCGTTTTCCCTGCACATCAGTTAAGTATTCTTTACTCTATTGCATATATATCACAGAAAGAGGCCCCCCCCTCCTTTTTTTGTAGTAATACATATTGAAAAGGGCACACATTTAATGTGAAATACTGTATTGATGTGTCCTAGAAATACCTATAGTACATGTCAATATAGCACTTGCTAAAATCGATTTTTTTCACTGAATAATGAAGAAGTCAGTAAAGCACTCATAAAATGCTGAATATAAATTACTGCTGCCTACGGCAACAGTAGCTTAAATCTTCTCCTTTCAAAGAGGGTTTTTTCCTTTCCTTCTTTTATCCCTCTTTTGAGCACGTATATTTCACAGGATGAAGCTTGAAATATCCTTTTCTTCCACAGTTTTGTCAGTGGCACTGAGGATGGAACAGATGCAGTCCCTGGAGTAAATGTAAACCTTGTTCACCTAATTTAAGCTGATGAGAGGAGCGTCTTAATCATATAAGTACTACAGCAAAGGAAGGCAGTAAGTAAGGCCCTGAAATGGAGCTTTTGTTAGCTTGGTATCCACTCAAATTTGTTAGCTATGTTTATTATCACCCATGCTGGTTTGTCCTTTAGCAGCCTTTAAGCACGTATGTTACTCACATATTAGTGGTCCACTAATGCAAAGTTCAAAGGAAAATTAAAAAACAGTTGCATAAGGCTATGCAAATGCTCGAATACAGAAAGCGGTTTTCCTGTATTCAAAAAAACTGAGTTTTTTCTCATAGGAGTCGCTGTCAAACAGCGAACAAATGGAAACAGATCGTATGTTTAGGCAACAGCATGGTATCCAAAGGAAGAAGTGGAAATGACCGAATCAAATTTGAAAGAACACATTGGCCTCTTCTCCTCTGTTTGCCTGTATATAAAACCAGTCATACCTGGTGGGATGGTGGAGCCCACGCTAAACAAGGCATGTAGATAACAAGTCAGCAAACACCTACATTTCACTAAGAAAAACAGTCAAGAAAGGAGAACAGTGGGAATACTGGAGACATGCTTTTTAACATAACAGACTATTAATTATACAAGAAACTGGAAAGCTTTGTACTCTTGAGATAGCCACACCACTGAGAAGTGTCTTTTAGAAATACTGTATCCTTTTAGGCTATAAATGTGAAGTAAATTGCCAAAATATAAGAATTGGCAGTACTCGCATTGTATCACATCCTATCCTCAAAATTACAGCAAAACAAAATACCTCATAAAGGAAGAGAATAAAGATGACTGAACTATGTGACAAAAATGTCCTTAGTCTGTCATCCCTGGCTTATGAAGGGAAGAAAAGAACATAAAACTTATTGCCAGCATCCTCTCCACTGGTGATCAAACCATTGGGAATTTGGAGCAGTCTGACCAAAATACTACTTGAATATAGGTTACGTTGTATCAGAGAAACACTGGCACAGTCCTTTTACTGAAGGTCCAGACTTCTGCAGATGGACAAACTAGTCATCACATCTGACAAGATTACAGAAGTCCACACAATTCTTCAATTCATCATTGAATCAGTCATATCAAATAACAGAGAGAAACTTCTAAACGGATCCTTCAGTCTGCACAAGGTAACTAACCAATGTATTGTTTTGTTTTTCCCTGAATATGTTTACCATTGCTGGCACTGCCAACATAACTGTTTGTACCTGCCGCATTCCTGCTTGGAATTGTCCTCAGTCATAATAAAGATGGAGTTTTATCTTTCAATCTCAGAACACTTGCATCTGTACATGAAGGAGAAATCTGGATATCATTCTCACTAGGCACATCAAAGCTGTACCGTTGCTCCCTGGCTACATCAGAAGGGAACATCAGGGAAGCCCCAAGAGAAACTCAGCAGTGGATACTGCCACATTTGTCAAAGGTTCGGGTGACAGAAAGAGCCATGGGCACTATGGAGAACTCGGGGAATTTGTGCTGACCATCACAGCTTATACATGAAAATTACCGTAGGGTAAGATTTGTGATGTTTATTTCCAATAACTAGGTAGGTGAAAAAAAAAACTCTTTGTAAATCTAAGGAAAGCTTCCCTTACTTTCTGAATGTATCTCCAAGACAAAAGTTGCTCTACAATTCTGTTGGTGTAATTTTTCCCCACCATGACAATAAATTTTAAATGTCCTTGGTCTTTGAATGTCTTTGGACTACAAACTTCAAGCACAACAAAATATTTTTTTTTTTCTTGGTAGTTTTTGGGCATTAACAGTCACACTATTAAAAGTATCTTGTTACATATAAAAGCCATTTGTATCTCAGGCCTCAGACCATAAGGAAGTCTAATCACTTTTTGGATCAGATGCCACTGCTCAGGCAGACAGTAGAAGTACTCATTAAAACTTGCATGCCTGAAAAAAGACAAAAAGTGGATGCTGGCAAGAATCTAATAATAATAATATGGATATATCTTTGTATAGACAAGCAGTGAACACAAGTAGATGCCAAGATACAGTATCACTGAAACAAAGCAGTAATGCTTCCTGAAACATTGATACAATTAAAAAAAAAAGGGGGGCGTAAAGACAAATATCCAATAATTAGTGCAGAATAATGTCATGGAAAAATCAACAAGGTAGTAATGTTATTGAGGACAGGGAAGTCCAAGATATTTGTGTGTCTATGTGTATATGTAAAGCTGTACCAATATATTTCCAAATATACATAAACTAACAAAAAGAAATGTATAGAATTGTAACTTTTGTTGTTATTTTTCCCAGAGAGTGATAATAATATGGGGGGAAAAAAATCTTGCAAATTATGAAGGTAAAATAAAAATTAGAAAATAAAATATTTCAGGCTAAACAAAACATCTTATTTCATTCAAAATAAGTGACTTCATTCAGAAAGGTGACTACTAATTTGGGGAGAAAAAATAGAACTTTTTATTATTATTATTTTCCTTTTTCACTCACTTTTTATTTTAGCCAAAGCACATTAGTCAATTTTATGCAAAAATCATAATTGTGTGCATTTTTCAGGATAAAAATGTTTTAACTAAAAAATTCATCTGCTCCTACTAAAAATTCAGTGGGATTTCAGTGGTAAAGGGATTTTGTAATTGCTCATTGTCATCGCGGATAACCAAGACATTTCACCAACCAAAACCACATTCATCTAACTAGCTTTCCTGACTTTAAGGACAGTTACTGAGAGTCTGGGCTGCTTGCGTGCAACAGAAGACCCTAGCAAGGAAACTGCACTGCACTGCCTGCAGACTGATACATATATCCAGGAATTTCAAAGTGCTGCATAATCATCCATAAATTAAACCTCACTACATCACTGAAGTCAGAATTCCAATGGATTCGCATGTGTAAACGAAGAGATTAGATAGCTCTATTCCCTTGCTGTCATCGAGAGTTACGTTGTACAAGGAACCACAACACGAGTCCTGTCTCCTCAGCTACCAAAATGAACGGATTTGATCCAGCAAGCAGTTGAGGAAATGAACATGTAATGAAATTTGGGTGTGGAAAACAGGGCCTAGCATTCAATAGTGTAAGTAAACTTACATGCCTGACCTGCACAGAGACAGTAGTTATGCTGCAGGGCAGAGACAAGACATGTAAGGTCATGCTGATTTAGGTACAATCCAGTGAATACATACGAAGTTTAGAGTCCCCTTGTCATCGTACTCTTTCTGCCTCCCTGAAGCATTGCTTTGTCCAAATATTTGGAGAGCTGACCTTAATAAAAAGTGTAAGCTGAGTCCCATGGGTTAGCCACAGAGACAGCTATCTTTTTCTGACATATCTGGAAAAAGCTCTTGCTGCTCCTGCACAAATGTCATAATGAATGCAGGGCACAGCTCTCCTACCAGATCACCAGTCTATTCTTCCTGCTTCCTTTGACCTCTATATCAAACCCCACACTTGTAGCTCAGCATTCCTTCTCCCACACATGCACCTTCCATTGCAAGATCAAGTTCAATGACCGTCAGTGTTTTTCTTCTTACCCCGTGTCCCACTGGTCCTGAAGTGAAGTCAGGCTTAAAATGAAGTGATGACATTCTAATCACATTGACAGCAAGGAAAAATGACATGAAAGGGGAAAGTTAAAGTCAATGTCAGAGATATTTTAATTAAAAGAACAACAACAAACTACTTCTGCAAATACAAAGATTTTCTGTCTGTAAAGGAAAAAAAAAAAAAAAAGCAAAGCACAGGTGTATATTTCCATTTGCACACTTTCATACTACTCTGGAAAACACCCGCTCTAAATTACCTTTTCCTTGACAAGGTATTAACTGCTTGGCACTATAATTGCCTGCCAGCTGAGTCCCAGGTAACTGTAACATATTGTCACATTACTTTTCTTACGATTACTATTCCTCTTCCATTATTTCCTGCTAGTGTTGCAAAATATAACAAGAGCTGTAATACCTTCAGTCTTATTTCAATGGCATTATTACATGGTCATATTCACACAATCTCTCACTGAAATCCTCCCAGTTCAGCAGCACTCCTGGAGCCTGATTCTGCAGAGCACTCAACCAAACCACCACTGAAGTCAATAGAAGTTTCCCACTGATCTCAATCCTTACACTGTGTAAGGCTGCTGGATGCTGAGCAGCCCCAGCTCCTGCTGATTTTGATCAATGAAAATGCAGAGAGAGCCATTCAAAGGAGCTGGTTCAAAGCAGTTCGCATCAGACACCATAAGGAAGTAGATCTCTTCAGTTAAACACGCAAACTAAGACAGAATAGGAGAATCCTTTTCACTCGTTTTGTGAACATTATTATTCATATTGGAATCTCAGTTTATGTTCCCTGGGAATCAGAGCTCACCAAGTCCCCAGACCTTCCAGTGTTTCCAAATAACCTATGACCCAGACTAACCTGCATAAGTTCAAAGCAGAGAGCATATATGAGAAGGGAAAATGCATTTATATTTCATTTGTAACATAGAAAGGTTTAAAATTGGTTTTGTGGCATGGGAGTTAGACAGTGGTTCTTCACAATGATAAACTGCATGTGTATTGTTTTGCTCTGTTGTGCTGTATTACCTTTCTAATGTTATTGTGTAGCTAGGGAAAATATAAGTATAAACTCTAAAAATATATTCCTAGATTTTGCTACAGTAACAAGTACAAGTAAAAAACTCATACACTGATAAAACACCACTCTTGTAGAACTGTCACACACAAATGTTAAAGCAGTAACAGTTTCACGTTCAGCCACAAATGCAGCAAACTATATATACAGTAGCTGTTTAAAACACTTTTTAATTTCTTGAGAAAATCACTTTGAGAAGTTTTCAAAAATCGGTAAGCGTGCTTAGTCCCCGGAACAGCAAGGCCACTTGCAAAGGGAAGGTTTGCCATTATCTACCTTACTATTTGAACTAAAAAGTTTTCCAGTCCTGGAAACTAGCCCCCACACCAATTCAATTTATGCATTCCACTGTTTGCAGTTTGTACAGATGCTAGTTATAAAAGGAGCTTATGCTTCCCTAGCCTTATGCTTTCCTAGTACTCCATTACCTTTTTTCCCTTTACTATTAATGTCTCTTCTGCGTGTTGTAGAGGCAGAGTCTGCTCTTCTATCAAATTAAAGTGATTTCTAATAGATTAGGAGGATTTCTTCCGGGAACTTAGTTAAAAGAAAAAAAAATCTAAAGGAATCCAAAAGGTCCTGTTTAACCTTACTTTTATTATTTGGAGGTGGAAGCAAGACTTGAGGTATTTACCATTTCTGTATAGCTTTAACATGGCTAGCAGCAATTTAGCGGTAGCAATTTTTTGTTCCCATATTAGATAAAGTTGTAGAGTTGAATTGAGATTTGAACTGAGATGTGGAGTTGATTCTTTTCCTAAGAATTCCCAAGGAACCCAGGCAGGAAACATGCAAACAAAGGAAAGGGAATGAGGCTGATCAAAGTGATGTGACTGAGCACTGGCACTTACCATGTATGTTAGAAGCAGCATCATTTCTGTTTGGATTTTATCTTATTGGCACTAAATGTCATGAAGGTTTTATTTCTCATATCCCTCCTCTTCAATAATATGCTTTTATCACACTACTTACATGGTGAAACCCTTTCTGTTCCAGACTGGAAAAACCCTGAAGAACTCTATGCAGGTAAAACAGTTGCATACAACCATCTTGAGTTGGTCTGCTGACCAGGAAAGCAGACCTTTAGGAGGAAAATGTCCTATCAGTCATATCCTTGTCATAATCATGCCCTCCATCCTGAAAAGACCTACTTCTTCCAAGTCAAGCCGGTTTCAAGCTGCCTGTTTGATGGATGCACTCAATTTGGAATAAAGAAATCTGATTTGTAAAAGCTGTTCTTGGATCCTAAAGGCTTCTCTGAAGATTTTAGGATTCTAGACTAAATGTCAAAAATGAAGTGTGACCTATTTCAGTTCACTTTCGCATTTTGAGTCAGTAAAAATGTCATATAAAATAGCACTATGGAGCAAGCAGCTCCTTTTTTATTCTTCCTTCTCAACAACTTAGACTTTGTACCCAAAACACAGTAGAAAACTTCACACTATTTGCCTTTAAACCATTTTTATAATTGATTTTAAATTTATTTTAATTTTTTTTTATAATTGATTTTAAAAATGATTTATAACTTCTGTTTCACTTTCACAGAGGATGGACTTGAACTTACACACCTCATGTCATACCTCTACACTGTAAAATAACATGGCTTTCACTTAAAACCTTCTCCCTTTCTCCATTTACTCAAAAGACTAATACTGCCAATATTTCCACTAAGCATCCAGCAGCAAAGCAAGGCCAAATTCACAGATGTCTCTGGCTCTATTTATTTGTATATGATTCATATATACAAAGCACTTACCTTGTGAGCATGCACAGTCTAGACCCTGTACACACGTGCACTAGTTGTATTAACAGTAATGTCAACAGAAACGGCATAGATAGGCAGTTCTACATTTAGAAGTCTACAGTGCCTGAAACTGAAATTGCAGTCTTCAATCTTCTGAGAAATCATTTTTGCATGATTAGACCCTAATTCAGAAAGATACTGAATGATGAAGATATTTCTTCACATGCTAAAGACTGGTTTTCAATTAACTGCTTTTTCAAGTTGCTAGACAAGATTGCTTTCCTTAAAATAAGACAAGCTATTACTTGTATTTCCACCTGTCATGTGACACTGATTTGGCTTTCTATAACCATAGACTGTTTACTGGTTATTTGTCTTACATCCGCAGTAGCAAACCAAAACAAATATGAATATTGATTTTCAAAATAACAGCTGTATCTACTAAATGCTTTAAAGCTACATATTTGGCTTTAAATCCTTACTGGATGTCTTGAAATTCCTATTTGCATCATGTTTCACAATTCATGTCTGTTGTGCAAGACTCATCAGAAAGCACTGACAGAAAGAACATACCACCTCTCCCTTCTATTATGTATAAAGCAAAGCTTAGCTGCTGTAAGTCTAGAGATCCAGGTTCTGTAGATTCTAAAACAGTACCCTCGTACTCTCCCCCTTGGTAATCTTTTTGCATGTTCATTTTGTTTTGATTTTCAAGTGGGAAGAAAAATCAAATGCATGAGATCTGGTTTAACTAGCCTGCAATTTACCAACTTTACCCCTTTGGGAGTTGCAGGCAGTAACTTAACACATTCATGATTACTTCTTTCATCTGGTGGGAGAAATCACTCTCCCTCTTTTCACATCCACATGGACCTAGGTGTTCCTCATATCTGGCGGAAAGGACTGGAAATGTTCCGTTTCTTTGCCATGTTTTTTATTCTTCTCCAACTTTAAAATTCTTTTTATCCTATCCTGATTTTGTTCTATCAGAGAACTAGACTTCTTGTGAAATAAATACCTACACTGGATAATTTGTTTCAGGAATAGCACTGCTGTTTCCTCCAAACTCTGCCATTTCTCAGAAAGTTAATTGTAACCTATGGCCAAAACATAGCTACTCCCTTGTCTTTCCTGAGTAACTTATCAGAAGCATATCAGAAACAATATTTTTTTAAGTAATGGCTTACACGTCTGGACAACTCCCAGTGCTCAGCTAATTCTAATTGCATTTGTGACCAACTAAGAGCGTGCCTCATGGCAGTTCTTTCAGATCAGCTGACAGTCCTAACCTGTCACTCCAAAGCAACATGTTTGTGTGACTGTGCTCTAATTACTGATCTTTTCTGTTCAGATAACCACAGGACTTCATGATTTGCTAATCTGTGGAGCACAGCCAGATCTCAAATACCACATCATCTACCTTATTTAAGGCCAATTTACAGCATTTCAAAAGAAATATTCTGCCAATTCCTCCTATGGCTACTGAAAGTGCAAAAGGGGCACTAGCTGACCCCAGAAGATGCATTCTTAACGCACGTTTTTACTGAAGAGGCTAACATATGGATCTCCACAGAAGCCACCTGCTCTAAGGCTCTAACTGTTAAGAGGGTGACTCCTAAGAAGAACAATTTGCAAGAATTACAGGCTAAATTAGTCTTCAAGAATGCCTTCAAAATGAGAGATTAAAAACTTTTCTGATAAGCCAAGACTTATGCCCATTCTCTGGGCAAATAAACCATACCTCTTCACCATGCTCAATACATGAAGATTCTCCATGGATTTTATTCAGTTACCTGTTGCACAGCTGTACTTTCTGAGTTTTCCTTAAAGCCACTCCCACACAGCATTGATATAACAATGCATACAGACTCTCCTGGAACTAATGGGATACCATTTCAGGACAAAGGGGAGTGGTCCTTTCATTGTCCTGTTTTGTAGGGAAGGAGCACACAGACTTTTAGCAGCCTGATCAAAGTGTATCTATTGATTAAATTAAAAAGAAAACAAAAACATCAGGTCTGGATTTTGTGCAGGAAAGCAAATGCCAGCTTATATGCATAGCCTCTTTATGCCTCAAAAATAGCATTCTCCTTCATGAGCAGTGCCATTGATTGTTGCTATTCAGGCAAATGTCTAAGAACATTTTGTTCAGTAATTATTGTGGGCTTGAGCACACAGACGATAGAAGAGAAATCTATTTTAAACTCAAAACCCAGTGTGCCCTTCACTGCAGGCACGGCTGTGACTAACAGACATGTCATGCTTATTATCTTTACCAGATGCAGAAGCTCAAAATGAACTATCGAGCTCATTAGAACACACAAAGCAAGGGACAGCATCCAACAGTCATAGCAACAAATTACAGGGATCTAGGCAAACTAACTAACAACAAATTGAAGTGAAAAAAAAGGGTAATAGTAATCATTCACAGCAAACCCAGAAGTCAAACCAGCAGCCTGATTCTCGATGGCCTTGGAAGCATCAGGAAGGAATATACCAAAATGCTAGCATGTTTCAGTGACTAACAGATCAAAAAAAAGATTGTTATTAATAATTAGACAAAAAAAAAAAAATGCAGTAGACATATACAGTGGCCAGGGATTTGATTAAAACTCCTACTAAGGAAAAAGTTACAGCTAGAAAACATATTTCTGTAAGAACAATTCCACATCAGTGATGCTATGTACCTCCTCCCCTCAAGCTGGAGTTCAAAAGGGCTTTTAGTGTGATTTCAAGTCCATGCTTACTTGCAATGAGAAAAGGACAAGCAAAACAAGGTCATGGATACTCAAAGTCCCCTACCTTGAGACAGCCAAAGACATCATTAGAGGCTGTGAGGAGTATGACAGGTTTGGCAGTTCAAGGGATAAACTGGAAACTTCATTTCAGCATATTTACCAGACTATGAGATTATTATGAGTTGTGGCTGGAACTCAAAAACACCTTGAGAAGCTGAACAAAACTCTGCTAACATTTTAGGGACACTTTCTCTTCAAAAGAGTTCTAAGCAGTCTGGAAATCCTATTGGCCTCATTGCCATCCTTGAATGAACGTTAGGTAAAGCCTTGGTCCATTATTTCATAAGAGCTTACTTTCTCTCTAGAAACATTTTCAGTGCCCATTCATTATCTTTATCCATAAAGATGAAATAAGTGTGCTCATCAAAGCACCAAATTTCATGTAGACTTGTGAAATTTTAAGCTACTAAAGAAACAGAATCTTCAGCAGGGAAAAGTCTTCAGGTTAAGAGGTCTGCCAACAGATACAGAGGGTCATTTTCAATGCACAATCCAGTATCTGTGTTTTTGCAGAAGTTGCCAAATAATAAAGGCCACATAAAAATAAAGAAAAAATGTCATAAAAGAAAAACAATTAGGTCTAAGTACAGAGATCATGTTTCTATCACTAGAGATTTTAAACCTTGGAGTTAGCTTCCTGAACATGGTAAGATAAAAAGAAACTTTTATAGGTAGATATTCATAATCTCCAAAAGAAAAGGGTAAAGGCTAAAATCAATTCTTCATGGAATCAATTTATTTTAAAGCATGCTACAACAATCTAAAGGAGGTCAGCAACATACCGAGTATGTCTCATTTTTCATGAAAGTGTCTTAACAATAAAGCAGGGAAGCTCGTTATGAATTATCTCCCTTTGAAAAGACTTGAAAGACGAGCCTGCAAATTGTTGATATAAGGACATCAAATGAAAAGAAAAAAATATCCCATCCATTTTATAGCAGATCAGATATATTTTCATCAGGCTAGGCTACGCACTCCCACGAGTCACAATTCTAAGATGCCAGGATAAATAATTAGACATTTTTAAGTCATCTTAATGGACATTACTAACTGTTGACCACTATGTCAAAGAGTAGGGCATAATTTAAAATTGCTAAGTGAAAGTTATAAAATTAGATATTCATTAAATTATGATCATTTACATTTTTGACAGTCCATAATAGTTTTCAGATTGCTATGAAGACCTTTTGCATGCTTTCTTACCCTGAGATGGCTACATCCCTGTGGAATTATTAGAACTTGACAGCTCTACATAAAGTTGAAATAATGGGGTTTGGCGCCTGAGAGTTCCTTAATCCTCTTCCATCAATACTGTTGCAATAATTGAAAATGTCAGGCTAAAATGATTGTAAGCCTCAAACATCTGTCACTTATGATTATACCAAAAAATTGGTATCATTATTACACTGTATGTTCCATCACAAAACCACAATACCGAAAGCATAATTACTTCAGCATGTCCAATTTGTTTCGCTATAAAGCAAAAAAATAAATCACCCAACTCAAGGCTTTCAAGGAAGCCCTGATCAATCCTCTCAATGAGAGGAAAATTACCCTCTCGCACAGAATAGGACAAACTGTGGTTACTAATCCATCAGTGTCTATGAAGAATGGCATTGACACTGTCACTGAAAACAACTGTTGTATCAGATATATGTTAAGTAACAAAAGCCAACAATATTTGTTCAAATGTACAAGTGCAATCTCACACAGTCTCTTCAGAGCAGTGTGATGTATATACATACACATGTAGTTGCTACACATAACTGTAGGTAGTTGTTAATGTTTGCAATTTTAAAAAAGAATTTTTTACTTACACCCTTCCTTGAGATAATCCAACATTCCTATATATTCTCTAGTAACTTCTAAAATCTATCTATATATATATTCAAATACATTATATTGCTTATGATTGGTATCATTGGATTAGTCCTGTTGTAAAGGTAACGGCTTGTGAAAATTGTTGGCAGAATGGGAGGTCAGCATTATGCAATGTTAAACAGAACTATTTCTGTCACTTATGGACTCTGAGTGAGCATTTGATAATTTTGTACACAGTAGACAAGCACTGCGTTTGATTTTTGATCTCCTCCACCCCCCTAAAACTCAAGGTGAGTTGGGTGCCAGCAGTGTCAACACTAAAAATAATAAATAACAACAACAACAAGTAATAAAACTCAACCACTTTACCATCTGAACTACAGGAGTGACAAACTTCCTGTCTGAGAAAGCATGTTCTTTTAAAGGTAACTCTTCTAAATTTCTTTGGCTCCCATGTTTTGGGTTCAGACCTGGACGTTATATCCCAGGAATTCAATGCAAATATAAAAGACAAATATATACTTTTGCCATGGTGGTTAATTTATCATCTAATAAATTTTACTGATTAAACAGAAAGAAGCAAACTATAAATGTGATAATTGGTGTAACTGACAATTCTCAGCTGCTTTGTCTAGTCCACTGTTCAAATGATCCTGAGATACCTAGATACAAGACTGCATCTTGGCTAGATACTAAAATAAGCAAAAGACCAATGCTCCCTGTAGCTGGGACCCAATGAAATGGCTGAATAAATGCACAACATGGTTGAGGTTGGAAGGGACCTCTGGAGGTCATCTGATCCAAATCCCCTGCTCAAACAGGGCTGCCTAGAGCCAGTTGTCCAGGACAATGTCCAGATGGCTTCTGAGTATCTTCAGGGTGGGAGACTCCACAACCTCTCTAGGAAAACCGCTCCAGTGCTCAATCACCCGCATCCAGATAAGGCTTAAAGCAATAAGGCTTTTTGTTACTTGTCTTTTGGGGTCATTCCACGAATAGCTCATTATCATAAGAGCTTACTGAATTTTAGTTTCATTTATAGAAATCATTGCAAATAACTGAATGTGATGCTCTTCTTCTCAGGTCATATTACTCACTGTTTACTATTCTGCCTAGAAAACAAACAGCTCATGTATGTATAAAGTTTCATCGTTTTTAGGTTTGGATTATGTAACCAAGATATATAACCATAATTAAATGATATATAACCATAATTAAGTGTTAATCCTTATATGTCACTCACTATCATTACTTAGATGTTGCTGTGATTCTGGAAAACCCCTTTAATGCCCCCTAATATGCAAAGAACATGTGGGACAGAACCAACCTGTGATAACTTGGTAGTATACATACCAGAGGAGGTTTAGGTTGGATATTAGGAAAAATTTCTTCACTGAAAGGGTTGTGAGGCATTGGAGCAGGCTGCCCAGGGAAGTAGTTGAGTCACCATCCCTGGAGGTATTCAAAAGCTGTGTAGATGTCGTGTTTAGAGACAGGGTTTAGTGGTAGACTCGGAAGTGCTAGGTTAATGGTTGGACTTGATGATCTTGGAGGTCTTTTCCAACCTAAATGATTTTATGATTCTATCATTTATCTACATTCACAATAACTGCAGAGTCATGTACTGTTTCAGCAAAGCCTGAAGAAAAGATAAGCTAATATCTTGCAGTCATTGATATTCCCTTCTCTAAAAGCTCCTCAGACACATCACATTCACGTTTTTATTTTGAACTCAAAACTGGGACTGCATTGGTTAAAATGACCTGTAGTCTTGTACACCATCTTTAGAAGTTCATTTTCACTGAACAACACTCTTAACTTCTTTAATGTCACCAAACAGATTAACGTTATCAAGAGAACATGAAAACATCTGTGTTTTTAAGTCTCTTAGATGTTGCTCTATGCTCAAGGGAGAAAATCAATTCCTTATATAATGTCTGTCCTGACTTGTATTTCTCTGTGATAGTGACAATACTGAACTTCCATCCTCTTCACTTTCAGGAGTGAACATTTCTGTTTTATCACTTCAAACTACTTTTTTTTTTTTTTAAACTTTATAATCTCTTGCTTTTCCTTTCTCACCAGACTTCAAGTCGTTCTTTTCCACATTCCTCTACATCACCCCTTCCTTATTACATCATTTTCCCATTACAGTTTACCCAAATTCTAGCTTCTCCCTCATCTTCTGTCCCTGAGGCTTTTCTGAGCTTTAGAACAAATGAAATATCCACTTCAATCCATGAGCATTAGATTAATTTTTCAGCATCAAGTCTATGCTACAGGATAGAGTTGCCAGCAAGTTTAAAACAATAACAGAATACATAGCAGGCAGCATTAACCGAAATCAACAGGTGTTTTTCACTGACTTCAGTAACACCAGAACACAAGGTTCTCTAAGCTCATTGTCAGAATTTTGGTCCTGATAACTTAACTAAGCTGATCTAACTAATAGTGAAGTGATACATATTTAATAAGTATCCTAACATTTGTATTTTATTCATTTGAGTGTGGTTCCTGAATCATCAACACATTCAGACAGAGGAGAACACTGACAACTTGTCTATTTAGTTGATTTCTGCTACAAATTGTTTGTAGGAGACCAGCTCAACTCCAGCAAAAAGTGTCATGCCACAGTTGATGTTACCATTCTTAGCATCTTAAATTCCATACTGAACTTTTTCTCCTACCCAAGGCATTCCAATCTATCTTAACTTGTTGGACTGCCAGGCTATCTCTGTCTATTGATGAAATTTCTGCTCTTTTCAACTGACACTCCTCAGCATTTGTGTTCTTCCTTTCCTTCCAGTCTATGGTGACTAGATGCTGCCGAAGGATTAGGTCTGTCTTGCTCAGTCTGGTCACAATACAATAGAAAAACTGCTTAACATAGAGCACATAAGTACATTGGTTAGCTTTGTTGAATCAGGATCATTTTAGTTGAGTTCTGTAAATATTGTTGCTTTTCATATTGTTTTCATAATCTTCCTTATTTTCTTTTTGGTTTTTTGGTATATAAATGTGGTTTTATTTTACTTTTTTCCATTAAGAATCATCTTTTGTTTATCTACAGTAAAAATGTGATGGTTTTGCAAGAACTACCCACATTTTCAAATTTCTGCTTAGAATTAGTGCTGTTCTTAAATAATTAAGGTTGTAGGAGAAACATTAAAAAATTTTATATCTGAAAAAAAAGTCTTTTCATTAATTGTCTAATTATTCTTCCTATGCATTTGGGTATGAAGGCTAAGGCACTGGCAGTCTACCAGACTTCTTTATGGATAATTTCCTCTAAATAATGAACCAGAGCTATTTTTAACTTCTCTATTTTTATATGCTCCATTGGCTTCCTTTTTGTTATTGGTACTAGGAAGTAATTTATTGCATTGTTATGGGATAGTCAGTTTCCTCTCCTTCCCACTATATCTCTCTCCCCCCCCGTCCCCATTAAAGTAATTCAACAAACTAGTCTAGATATCAAAAACAAGGAAACTCCCAATGCACTCTTCTTTTTTCATGCACTTATACTCAACATTTGAAGTACTATCAAGAGTATCCTAACACTAAACCTTTATGAGTGGGGAATAACAAAATACCTCAAGCAAAAAGTAGTAAGGGGTCTATGGGATCTTCCTCAGTAATTCCAGAGCATCTCAGTTAACACCTCCATCTACTAACTTTTGTCCTACCTATGCCCAAAAGCTACAGCACAATACTACTAAAGCAGGTTACATCTCATCTTCAGTCACTAGTGAAATGTTATACCCTGAAATTGATTAACAAGCTAATTTGTCTGTTTAACGTCCATACAAGTAACTCCAGCTTTTCTTATATATATATATTCCCCTTCATGTTTGCAAGGATTTCCCTATAAACACTTTAAAGATTCTTTTTGTCCCCTTTTAAATCCCTTTAAAAACCCTGCCTTTCTGAAAAGTTTACAAAACCCTTGACATGGAAATGCCAGGAAGTAATCTATCTTTCTAGCTGGCATTATTTATCGGGTTTCTTTACTCTTCTATTTGTCAAACGTATCCACCATCTTATGTCTTAGACTTAATTCCTAAGCGCCTGGGGCAAGGATCATCTATTAACTCTGTCTGTACATCTAGTGCAACAGGGTTATGATTTATACCTGAGCTGACAAATTAAATAAATAGCCTGTCTTTCCCCTGAGAATCTCAAACACTGCTTTTTATAACATTCGTAAAGCATGTACTGGAACTGAATAAAGCAACTTGGCTAGTGAGCACAAAAAAAATATTTTCTAAGGACACTTTAGTCAAACTTAGGAATGCATGCTTTTCAGTTGTGTTGATTCTTCTAAATATTGTTTTCTAGAAATCTTTCACTTTTTTTTTCTTCCTCCTTAAACACAAAACTCTGCAAAAAAAGGAATATAACTTGAGGTGCAGGAATAGACCAGTAGAAACTACAGATTTATAGATATAGATATTTATCAATTATAAGACAATCAAGCAATGTTTGTTCATTACTCTGTGGTTCTTAATTAACTTCAGCAAGCACTTGATCAAACCTTAAAGATTTCCTTAAATCAGAAACAAAGTAAATGCATCTGAAAGCCACATACGTGCACACAGTTTGGGTTTTTACATTCATAGGTATCTCCAAAGGGGTTTATCTACCTAAGTGTTCACATGGAATATCTGTTTCATAAGTAACTACATGGGTGGGTTCCTTCCTACTCTTATTTTATGATTCTATGGATGTGTGCATGCTAAGCAGGTGTACTTTGGCATTCCAGCTTTCTGAATGCGTATTACTCCTTCTGACTCTTGAGAATAACATAAATTTATTTTAGAAATGTTTTTGATGAAACTGATGAAATTCTGTTGCACTCTGTTCACTGATAAGAGTCAAGTAGATTCAGTCAGAAGCATTAGCCTTCTATTGTGTCACTAGAAGCCTTTGAATTCAGCCCACTTAACATTTCAAAGTTTCAGCTTGCTTGATTTGGAAAAAAAAATATACATATAAGCCCCTCCCACTACTTCATGACAGTTGAGAGGAAAGGCAATGTCCTTTCCATCTGTTGCTTCCTCCAGCTTAACTAGGGAAAAGCTCCTACTGAAGAATAAAGAGTTATGGTCTTAAAAGAAAGGGGGAGTAAAAAGGGGAAAAGAAAAGAAAAATGAACTGTGTCATGGCAACTGAGAGGTGAATTCAATCTGTCCCATCCTAATTATCACACTATGGCAAATTCTAGATTTTGAATGACTCAGTACAGAAGACAGGTCAAATTGGACTTGAAAAAATATCATATTAACATTAATCTGTTATAGAGCTCACAGTGAATTGGCTTAAGGTCTGGCATATCCTGTCACAGTAACAAAATTTAAAGGCTTCATTTTTGTCACTCAAAGTCAATTTTTCGGGTGACCATTTTTCAATTCAGTGACCAATGTTTGTTATTCACGCAGGTAGACCTGTTGGTTTCAGCGTTCATAAAAGCACCTTTAAGGTTCAATCTGTGGGGAAAAAATCATCAACCACATACTTAAAAACATACATAACTTGACAAATATACTTGATATTTACTAGAATATTTCACTGAACACAACACGCTCATTTCAGAGTAGTAAAATGGCACTGATAGCTAAAACCTTTTCTCTGGAGAGACTAGGGTCATAGCTCTCATGTATGCTACAAGAAAGCTTTTCAGAAGTTCAGTTTCCCAAAAGGTTTATCTTCAGTAAATATGAAAACAGACTGCATCCTCCAAAAATCCAAGTCTGCACACTGCATTGGCAAAAAAAAATCAACTTCAGTTGCAAATGGATACAAAAGAAAAGATTTTCAACATCACGCGTAAGACAAGTTATTACTATTATTTCAGTACAGATGTAGTTATTCTGATCTGTAATCACATTTAATTTGTATGTTTAAATTCTGACCTCAGTGAAACTATGGAAAGAGTGAAGAAATAGACAATCTCTTCCCATAAACTGTTGAGTTTCCTGAAAATCTGACCGCTGGGAGATAGATTTCCTTCATTAGTTTTTACAGAACTGAAACCATATCCAGCCATATGATTTTTCATCATTCCATCAAACTTAAATAGTCTTTCCCTCTCAGACTGACCATACAACATGCACTTGTGCTGCTGAAGCTGCATAGCATGTGATTAACGAAGGACAAAGCAAATGCAATACTACACTTTCTCAGGAAGATGGAAGTGTAAAATATGGGCAAAGGCACAAAGAAAATATATTGAATCCCTTTGAAGCAGGTTCCCTCTCCCCATTGGATAGGAACACAATTGACAAAACTGGATACAAATGAGAGAGGAATCAATTATTGCAATCCATTATCAAAAGAAATGTTAATATTCCTGTGAAATTTGATTTAAGGCCATTTTCAGAAGGACCAAGTTTTCTGCACAGGGAGCCACACCAAGGAAAAAAAGATGATGAATTCCAATACTCACGAAAAACATACTTTAAAACTGTGTATGAGCAGCAAAGCATTGTCATGTGGAAGAAGTACAAAGAAAGGATTTTTCATATCAAATGTAGTGTTTGACAAGAGAAGGGACATCAGGTTCCTGAAAGAATGAACTCTTCTCAATGCAACCCGATGTGAACCCCTGGGAGAGAAAAAGAACCAAGTCAAAAGTACTAACATGATGATGGCTGATGTCCTTTTACCTGTTACCTCTGTTTCATACTTAGAGGCACAGCTTCTCACAAAAGAAATGTTCTGGGGAGTTAATGTCAGGCCTTATTCACCCTATGCTTATTTTTCTGTTTTTACTTCTGGAATAGCAGCTAATGATTTCCCTTGATGGATATCTATTGCTGAGGGGGAAGGCTCTGCTGGCCTATGGCAATCTAAAAGCAGCAAGAGAGACCTAGACTGCAACATGTTACATGTCAGTTAGGATACATGCTGGCAGAGAGGAGGCTCTCTGGCAGTGGAACACTAGATATAGCACTTAACATTATACGGCTTGAACGTGAGTACCATGATATAAGCATATGTTATGCTTCTTAGGCAAATTATCCATACCTCACATACAGCCACATATATAACTTATTCTCATATCCTTGCCATTCAACTGCACCTGTTGCTCTCTTGTCTAGACACATGAATCATTATGTCACAGTCTGTGGTGAGCTTACCATCATTGGGCACGGGTTACTTTACAGTGGGACTGCAACTATTAAATGATGAACTAGCAATGGCATTTTGCAATCACTTCATACTGATTTCTCACTCACTGCACGGTCAGGTGACTTACGCCATTTTGTGAACAGAGGCTATACAACCATTTTAAAATCTTATCTCAGTCAAAAAATTGTGTGTTCTTATAGTCAATGGACATTGATACAGCACAGCTGGGATAGCTAGCGGACCAGGATTTTTTTTAAAGGTAAGATCTTATTTGGAGTTTTCTACTGCTGTGACCAATCACTAATTTAGAAAGTATTTATTGATTTTATATGCTTTGTTAATTTGCATAGATTAATGTTAGAAACCATATTTAGTATCAAAGTATGTCCAACCAGACTAGGTTGCTCAGAGCTTCATCCAAGCTGTTCTGGAAAACCTCCAAGGATGGAGATGTGTAACTTCTCTGGGCAAATTGCTCCATTACTTGACTGTTCTCATAGAATCATATAGGTTGGAAAAGACCCATGAGATCATCAAGTCCAACCACCCATTATATATTATGGACACTGTAGGTTATACTACTAAGGCTGGTTCCCTTCCATAATTATTAAATCACTTATTTGTTGTTTTTTTTCCTTTAGATTTACGTCATGCAGACTGAACTGTGCAAAACGACTCCCTCGCAGTGAATCAGAACTAAGCACTGCTTTGTTTCACTGTCCAAACACAAGAAAGGACACTTGTCTGAAGAACTGCATTTGCATTTAAATACTTCTACCTTACAAAAAGCACCTTCTAGAAGTATTAATTAGGCTACAGTATTAAACTACTGTCAAGAACGTGCTTAGTTTAATAACCGCGTGTCATAAGAACTCATTTAATGCAAAAACAGTACCGTTACAGAATCAGGATTGTTGCGTGTTACTGAACACCTTTCATATATAAACAATGGGATTACATTTCATCTTTGTAAAATTTCTCTTACACAAGAGTATCACAGAAGGCTTCTGTGGAGAATTAAGATAGTTCTCCACTGCTTTTATTAATGTCATATGCTGTTCAGGTTATCAGTTTGATATCATTTCATCCAACTGACAGGAGTTAAATCAAGCAAGGCTGCTAAGGGGAAAACCAATAGCAAAGAGTACAATCAAAGAAACATTTATAGTAGATAGCTTCAAGGTAATTAAGAAAATATCATCTTGAGCTATTTACTAGGTGGTAGCCAGTGGTCTGGCACCACCCAGGCTGGCTAGGTTTATTCTTTTCTGGCTGAGAGCCTATAGTGAAAGGAAATCCCAAACATCAAAATGTTGGCCAAGAAAAGTAGGAAAAGCTGAAGGAACTATTACAATCTTACAGATTAAAACCATGCGACAGAATCAGCTGGATACTTAGGGAGTTAACCAATTTCTAAGAGGTAAAAAGATTACACTTTAATAAGAAAAAGAAAGGATTTAATATGCAATTCTTTGTTTCACTGTTTTTGTACAAGAACCATTCCATTTAGCAATTAAGTTTTTGTTTGTTGTGATTAGAAAGATAGGTTTGAGCCAATTTATTCAAGTATTGGGAAGGTACCTAAAGTAAAAGAGCTTACTCATTCCAAATACAATTGCAACTGTTGGATTGAAATGTTCCTTACCAGGAATGCTGCGGATATGAAATGCGGTATCGTGTGAATAGACGGGGACCACCACAAACCATGAGGTACCACAAGGAATGAGACAGTACTTCAAACTAGCCAGGCTACTTACTGCATCCTGGATGGACTTCCAGTGCACAGAGGTCCTGTTTGCCCAAATCCACTCTTCTGAAGGAGTATTACTGGCTCTGGGTACTTCTAAAATGTTTTATATATATTAATTTGTTCCTTTATTTCATTAAAATGTCTCCAAAAATTTGTCAGGAACTTACCGTGGTGATTAATCCTGGCCAAACGCTCCACCATTCCTATTCCGTACACACGAAGAAAGGTGTCTAACACTCTGTAGAAAGACAAAGGGTGAGGTCAAAGAGGTGAAGCTACACTGAAAGAGGAAACTGGCTAGAAGAAACTAGCTAACAGAACAAAATATGTTTTTTAAAAACCTATACTGCAGTTCACAAACATGGAATTTTTATCTTTACAGTGGCAAAAGCTTTGATGTTAAAGGTGCCATTGATTATAAGCCTTCAGAATTATAGCTGAAAACCTCTGGCTAGTTGACCAACAAAAGCATTATGTATAAGGGCACACACAAGTACTCTCCAATAAGGCAACCTACAAGGAAGAGCATCAAGTGATATAATCAAGTCACAAGTGTCCAATTAAGAATTTTACAGCCAATATTGTACAGAATACATTCTGCTGGACCTAAATAAACTGAATTACATTCTTTGCAAAGAGGTGATTAGGAAAAAAATTCCAATCACTGAAAAATATGAATATTTTAATGCATTTCTTGCCAAGCTATCAGTTTTGCATATAATGATATAACAGAGGCTGATCCTGCATCACAATAAGCTTTCTATTTCAACTCAGAGTATAGTCAAAGCAAACAGTGGATGATTCAAGAGCAAAACAGTAGACAACATTTTCTTTTTCTCCTTATCAGATAAAATGGATGACTGTCCCCTGAAAACTCTTCCCTAGTATTAACAGATCTCTCCTAGGACTTCTTGAACTTCATTGTCTGAGTCATCTTTCCACCTGACAGTGAGTAATCCACTAAAACTGAATGACAGAAGCCAGGTTTTAATTTATTCTCTGGGTGGTGTAAGCCTGTCCAGTACATTTGTAACATGAAAGCATTTCTTAATGATAAATTCCTGTTCCTTACAAATCTAAAAAAGAGGCAGTGCAAAACTGAATGCAGCTAATCTTTCCCACTGAGCTGTGTAAATAATGACATTGTCCTTGTCCTACTAGTGAAGCTAATGGAGCAGAAAAAAGGCTGACTCTTTCTTCCAAAATTGGAGTACATCACCTGGGCAAAGAACATCGACTCATCTGATATTGCAGTTACCTTCTGAAATACCCAGTGGCTAATATGAAAAGGGCAAAGAATAGTTTTATGTAGGACAAAAATGAAATTACTTCTCTTGACTTACTACACAGTCTAGACAGTGGTTCACAATATGCTGCTCATCTGCCATCCCTAATTCATGCACAGAACCCAGTATATCATCTCCTTTGCTATTCCCTTGCCTTTCAGAAGTAGGAAAGTAGCTGGGTAAATAATGATATAAAGATGATAAAATGCCTGTCCTCCTAGTTTGTTCTGATGCCTGTCTGGCAGTAGTTCTGTATTTGTGCCAGATTACGTTAACTGAATGCCCAGTGTGTCCTGTTCCTTTCCTGTCAAAGCATGTATGTATCTTTTACTGAGCTTTCACAATGGAAAAGTTCAGTGTACTTTCCTCATCTATCTGATGAACCATTTCACAGTTGCCTTTTGTGAACTGGTACTTTTTTCTGGAGCTGATCTTGAATTTATACAAAATGTGAACAGTTCAGATAATTGCATGTACTGTGCTTGCTACCTGAACATTATAATTATTATCCTCATGCAAAATTTTCCATTACTATGTGCTGCACTAAGTAGGTTCACTGCATCTTTGAAAGTAAAAATAAAATTACCCTTGTGTCTAGTGCCAATGAAATTATTCAGTGGTGGTTTACTGAAAGCCAGAACGTGGCAGTTAAAATGAGACATAAATTGATATAATATGGTTCAGTGTTTTTCACCTTCAGCCATTTTCCCCCACTAAAATCCTGAGCATCACACACTTTCTGACATTTCATTTGAAGGCCCATCCTGCCTCACGGATGTTGAAAGCTCTCAAGCTTTGTACTCAACGTTCGGTCTAAGTAGTTATCGGCAAACATTCACCTTTATGGCTAAGTTCAGTCAGCATTCATTTACAAGCAAACAAAACGAATGCAGACTGCAGATACAAACAGGGTCATGGCCCACTTCCTTTCAAATAAAAACAGTAAATTATTTCTACTGGGAATGATTTAGAAAGAGAAGTTCCATTGATGGTGTTTTGTGTCAAATACCACAAATACACAGCTCTACTTCCATTAGGCAATTGCCTTTTTCTTCTTTTATGGACTGTAGTCATCTAGAACAATAATTACAGAACTGGATTCAGGCTTTGGCCTCAACATGTCTTTCCATTACATTGTTGTTAAAAGCTGACATACCATCACTTATTCATCTACTGATAAAGCCAGATCCAGTTTTCAGATTTCATTTTATACTAGTTAATCTTATGAAAATGTCTAGAAATATGTCTGCTGCATTTTACACATACCACGGGACTAGCCTTACAATAAAAAAGATTTTTTTCTTTTAGGGTGATCAAACATGGAAAATACCCATGAAGCTTCAGGTATTTTTTCCATTAGGATCTATGTTGTGTGCAAATGTTCTCAAATGTTCTGTATATTGACATATCATTTTAATTTTTCAGTTCTTATATTCAACTACTGTTCTAAATTTTAAGCATTATTCAGACTAAGAGTAAAAACCTCTCATGTGAAGATTACCAGTAAGGTAGTAAATAGCCAATACAGACCAGAAGGTCAAGATAGGCAACACCCAAAACATACAACTAGCTTTCCTACATGCATTGTAATTCAAGTGTTGCGCACACACACACACACACCCTATGCTTTCCCTCCTCCTTTAACATAAATAAATTTTTGTCTTACACTCTTCTTCAACTTGTTTCATAACTTACAAAGGTATGTAGTTTAGGTGGCTTATTAAAGCACCATATTTAAGCTCCAAAATATTCCCACGTACACTGGAAAATCCAAAGGTCCTAAGGGCTTTCCCCGGCTCTTCATACTATTAGTTCTGAACACATTTTTCAAATACATTCTCTGACCCTATAACATTGGCTCCATCATTCAAGTACAGCACATGCTCGCCAAAACATATCGTCTCCTTTTTTTTTGCACAATGGTTTTCTGTCTGCTTTTTTTCTCTCATTCTTGCCTTTGTCTTTATATCACTAATATCTGTTTCCTACTGTGCTATCCTTCAATGAAGCAGAGAGAAGGCAGTATCTGATCGCTGGGTATGGTAGGGGTACAACTCCACCATCATATCAGCTCACACATAAGCCCAAATTCCCCAGTTGCCCATACTGCCTAGTGGCTGACTCACCCTCACTAGGGACAGGCAGTAAAACTCGGGCATATGCAGGAACTATCCTAGGTTTTGGATCAGTAGCTAAGTATGTTTATAACTAAAGGTCTGATAAACATTGACAACTAATCTCAGAGTTCATATATAATAAACTTGGACAATTTTCACTTTAAAATATTGTAAAACCTTTAATGACCAGCAGGCCACTCCTTGGTGATTAGATTATATGAATGGATCTGACCACTTTTCCTAAAATTCGTAAATGACATTGGTCACAAAATCAAAAGCACACTGTGTAAGATATGTGTATCTATAGGAAGAAATATGACCATGAATCCTAGCAGAGTGAAACAAACAGCTATATATGACTCATTGTAAACAATTTTTTGTTGTTGTTGGGGTTTTTCTTGGCCAGGAAGGTTTTACTTTGCTGTTTTGAAAAAATACATGTGTCAGTGTATCATTTTAACTACAGCCTTTCAGCCCACAATTCAATTGCAAGCCACTCTTTGGTGCTGTTATACTGGGGTGTAACAAACCTCAAGTAAAATTGATCGGTTTCCTTATGATCATGAGACAGCTGGACATAAGAAATTATTTAGGTTCAGGGATTTATTGAATTTTGAGTGTGTGTAGTCAAACCCTGGAGAGTCTGAGTACCTGCAAGCACTATTTCAACTTAATCAGTCCAGTCAGCCTCGTAGTCACTTCACCCAGACTTACTGTGGGGTGTCTGCATTATTGGATAACCTCACAGCAGGTGCTTCCTAGCCAAAAGAAGTATTCATCATTATTTATTTGATGTAAACCAATTGTTTGACTAGGACGAATTTCTGCTCTTAAAAGGTAGTCTTAAGGAATAGAATCTTTTTCAGATTTTAAGTGAATAATACAGTATATCTTTTTCCACTTTGATAATACTTCAGAGCAACCCTAAAGTGAGAATTTTTCATACAAGAGCTGTTGAAGCAAGTGAGAGGAAGTGCTAGAACTTTCATTAAGTTATAACACTGACATCTCACAGAAGCTGAGAAGCAGGAAAAAAAAAAAAAAAAGAGAAAAAGAAAAAACAACCTACAACACCAGTTCCACAAAGTGAAGAAATTCAGAAAGCAGAGAAACAATAACTTCTGAAATTCAGAATGACTCATACTTCATCATCAAAATTGCCCTTGATACACTTTAACTGAATAAGGGAACTCTGAAAATTATTAGCAATATAGTATCACTACCACAAATTTCTTCTGTATATCCTACAGGATATACATCACAATTTTTAAGTCTATCCTTTTCTATCCCTGGTAGCATGTCATCACTTAAACACCAAAATTCAATATTGTTCCAATTCTAAATGTCCCATATTTAATATGGGCTTGGAAAATAATGAGTACCTAGCAGATACAAATTATCATAATGTGAATTGATATTGGTTAATAAACTGGCAAACATTTTATTCAAAAGCACATTTAAATGAATTAAATGTATACCATTTGTTTTAAAGTTTCTATTTACATTGAAAAATATCAAATTGTAATAGCTCTTTCATTTATTTAAAAAGCAAACAAACTACATACCATGCTTTTATTATGGAAATTCTAACTTACACTAGCAAATGAAAAGGAGTTAATGTCACTGTCCACTGGAATTATTTTACAGTTTTCTTTTGAGATCTGGAATACTGAAAAATAATTTTTAAAATTGATTGCTCTGGAGAAAAGCCACATCTACTGCTTTGCTCATTTCAGGAAAAGGTGAAAGTTTTTAAAGAGCGGCTTTACTTACAGCAAAAGGGATCTTCACTTGAAGCAATGGTTGGAATTAATCTAACTTGAGCATGCAAAAGGCAAGCACTCAATTTAAGATAGCTTCTTCTAGGATGCTTCTATTATAAGCTGAGAGATCATCAGTCACTTTTATGACGCAATTAAGCTTATTCTATGATTGGAAGACCTAAATGCATACCTTTCTCTGTCGACTGTAGGGAAAGCCTAAATGAGCTGCTTAGGTCTAACACCTAACCTTTAGATAACTAAACTGAGACAAATTTCAACCGAAGAGACAGATAAGGAACTTACCATCTTCTGCCAGTCACAGGCACAACTTGTGCCAGCCACCGATGGGTAACGTCTGTGAACCCAACACATGCCTTACTTTTTAATGGTTTTATTCTACTTTGCAGTTGTTCAGCATGGAGCTGGGACTGGTTAAACTTCATTTTCCTTCAAATAACTCCCCCGTAACTAACCTGTTAATCGCTGTCCTCGCCACAGTGTGGAGAACCTTCCAGAAGGGCAGACGGAGCGGCAACAGGTGGCAGCAGGCGACCGTTAGGCACCACAGGAGTTTGCACCAATCAGAAGTGAGCATTCCCTCTGCCCGCTCCGGCCAGCCGGGCGGGCCATGGCGGACACCCCCAGATGGCTGCACGAGCACCTCAGGGCTAATGGCGCTGCACCCTCACCGGGCGCTGCCCAGCCAGGGCTGCTACGCTGACCCAGCCAGCTTTCCCTCTGGACCCTGCTGTCTTCTGCATTGCAGGACAGAGAGGTCATGTCATAAGCTGTTTCCTCTCCTGGACTGCGCTGTCTTTTCTGCAGGACAGTGAAGATGTGTCACTAATATATTTGTGACTGGAAGTGCTTTGGTATCCATGCTCATTTAGTCTCCACCCTGTCAGTTTGGTCTCAAACCACAACATATGTTTTCCCTTTAGTGCTCTTAAAATAAATTAAGTAATACCCACTATGTGAGAATTGGCTGGTCATCAGTTAACTTTGTTGACAAAAATTAGTTAATCATTGTCTGTGTGAGAAAAGAGAAATGGGAGTTTCAAGCTAAGATCAGGACTTGCTAAGGGGATCCCAGTTAATAGGTGCATTCCTACTTAGTGCCAAACTCAGGCCTTCTCACAGCCTACTCATTTGCTCCTCTCAGACGACTGTTTCAGAACTTCTTGAAGATAGTTTGGAAGACATTGACTTCAGCTCTTAATGCTACTGGCCCAGGTCAACAGGGATGATGTGCTTCAGAAGACAGGCTAACAGATGCATCCTCTATCAAAGGAGTGATTTTTACTCACTAACCATACTCCACTGCTATGAACCTACATTTCTGGACGATTTCTACAGAGGTGTTTTGAACCATTAGTCTGATTACATCTCTGTGGTACTAATAACTCTTTAGAATTATAATTATATGTACAAGGCACACATGATAGGAACAAGTACAAGGTAATACTTAGTAATGCAAAATGGGCCATCCCACCAATAAAGATGATCCCAGGACTACTGATATTTCATGCAAGTATTTTTCAGTGACACAGACACCATATAACAGAAAGGAAGTTTCACGTTCTGTAGGCAACAGATCCAACATAAGCAAACAGTCTTCCTTCACTTGAAAATGCTTTCTGCATAAATTTGGCTGCGTTCCAGCACCACCTTGGATTCACAGTATGTTACATTTAAAGGCAATATTGTAAAGGCTGTCTAGTATTTTCAATGTTTTAATGGTATTGGGCTACAATTCCAGTTTCCTTTCAAAATGTTTAATGGCTATCAATAAAAAAAAATATATAGACAAAACAACACTGATAAGGTCAATTAGATAATTAGGTGATGGAGAACTAAAGTCTTGGATGTTTGAATCAAAAAAATAGCAGATGCAAGTGCAATATTCATAATCATATAGATTTGTTAAATTATAGAATGCATTATTAAACTTCACAAAGTAGTGTATAAATGTAAGTTAAAGAGACACAATCACTGCATTTGCCTAAAGCACACAGCATGAAAGCAGTACAAACTTCTATTCAAATCTGCAAATGGATGTCATCTTCATCTGCACATGAGCTGCTTTCCACGTCTGGATATTTCCCTCTTGAAGAGTATAGCAGTCATGCCAAATAATGTGCTGTTTCTTCAAATAAAACAAGACTTTCAGAGCTCAGGTCTTCCAAGGTGAAATTGTTAAAGCCCTAAAAATACTAGCTACATCAAGGCAAAGCTTGGGAATCTTAATTTTTTTTTTCCATCTACAGCTCTACTCTGCTCTGATACATCTTTTTATTTATTTTTCTTCTATATTGGTTAGCTAGAAACACATTTTTTAATATCCCTAGTAAAAAAAAAAAAGGCAATATGTAGAATTCCCACTTAATAATTTTCTGTCTAAAGAAATGGAGATGCTAAAACCAGGGTCACTTTGACAACATTCTTGGGTCTTCCTAATCAGCCAGTTGGTTTAGAAACCAGCTCACATCACCTAGAATTTAACATATTCCACTCAGTGAATGCACAAATATATAGCATATAAAAGGTAGTTTATCTAGACACGAGCAATGAAGATTCTCAGTTTTGTGGGGTACTTCAGGATCTGGCTTATGGCTGTACCTAGTCATCTAGGAGCTCTATTCTGCACAAGGAGGGCTTGGCTGGCTTGTTATCGTTTCTCCACCGTCACTCTGTCATTACCTAGCAGGTAGCATAGGTGTAGAAATGTAAATTAACATGTCCTAGGTAACATACATCTCATTGAAGACCCAGCCCCTTTTTCTCTTGCTAAAACATTTCCGTACTCTCCTCCCTCTGGTTTCCACTGACCCAGCTTAACACAGTGTAGCAACAATTGTGGGGACCCTCAAGCTCAGCATGTGGCAGCATGGGGACTAGGCACATACGCTCTGACCTCTGCCAAGAGGGTCTTCAACAATTTCTTCCCAGCAAAAGCAGATAAATAGACCTGATATTCAGAGACAGTCAGTACTTAAGTTCTACTGAAACAAGGCTGGCTTCTGTTCTGTTAGGTCCACAAGTATTATTCTACATACTTTCCGTCCTGTCCTCGGGCTGGATAACTACTGTGCAAGCAAATTACCCTATGCCACAGCTTTGCCTATACGTGCTTGCTAGAATATTTGGTACTTCCAATCTCAAATTTTTCAGTCTCTGTGGGGAGATGCCAAGCTAAATAGAATTTGTGCCCCTTACTTCCAAATTCATCAAAATGCTAAACATGAATCTTAAACAAAAGGAAAGCTGACAAGGATTTCTGATTAATCCATGAAACCTAACAGAGCATTTACAAATTATATCACATGCCAATGGTAACTCCTATACTGATACAGAGAGCCATATTCAAAACTAACTAAATTCGCCTTTAGCTGCAGTTATCCAGAGCTGATCAAAGGCTCCTCATTTCTTCCAACTATTTGAATGTATCTGTGTAGAAAATCATCATATACTCTAGAAGTGAGATGCCTGCTGTTCTTACATAAACAATTCCTGAAATTTAAAATTCTGCATTCAGGCACCCAGGCTGTGAGACAGAAAAGCACTTAAGAACATGCTTTAGTGTAAACTATGAGGCAGATCACTGGTTTTGTGGGAGACAATGTTCAGACCCTTTTTTAAACATAATTCAGAGAGACTGCCACTTTCCAGTCCCTGGAAGTGGGCACAGATACTTCACTGACATTCAACTTTGTTAGTAAGTCTACCTCTCCTCTGCTTGTAACTCCTGCGCACCTATTCATCTCATAGCCTAGCCAAGTGCTACAGTTCAGTATCATACTCGCTATATTCTTTACAGCTGCTGTCTCAAAGACAAATACACAAAATCATTCAACAGTACAGACTATTTTGGTCTCTCTGCTGGAGTGACTGACCCAGTTAAAAAAGCAGGTATCACTGATGAAATGGTATTCATGAAACACTTATCACAGACATAACATACTTACCCTACTATACAAAAATTAGCTAAGAAGTCATTATAAAACTCCATCTGATGAGTGAATCATGTGTGAGCAATCAACCTATACTACTACCAGAGAGAAAAAGGAGAACTGTCTACTTGCTAGTCATAACTAAAAGAACTGAAAGGTCAGTACATCATCTGTTGGCCTCTGCTAGCAATCATTAATCCCATTAGATCCTCAGGTCAAAGATCAATTTAGTACTGATGGCCAAGAGATACCCTCAATCAAAGTAATTCAAGGCCAAGGTTTCTAAAAGTATATTTTCTTAGAGCTTGGTACTACTTTAATATGAACTGTAGTCTATCAACTACTAGTCAACCTAGCTCCCAATTTCCAGTGACCTGAACAAAATCTTAAGCACTCAAAAGTTGCTCTGTTTTTTCAGCAGTATTATGGGGGGCAAAAAATACACTTTTCTTTTTGTATTTCACTGCTTACAATTTTTACCTTACACATAGACTTTTATGGCTACTGCTTTCTCCCATGACTGAAGAAAGTGGAAGTCTTAGTAACCATATTCTGAGTTCAGAATTACACTAGGGGAAGATGAGCAAGATAAACTTTCTTGGGGGGAATGCAGCTCACAGTTCCTGACTTCACTTCTGGGTACACTGCACTATGATCTGACATCAGAAAGGAAGGAACACAATCATTAGTAATTGATTCCATCACTTCAGATTTGTATGTTAGCTCCATTTCATGGTCAGGAATGGTTACATTATATGCAGCTAATAATCAAAGAATATCAGCAAAGTCGTCATTCATTGGCCTGAGTAACATGGTGAACATCAGGTTTTATGTAACAATCCAGTGTTAAATCTGATTCCACAGGGACATCATTCCTAGATCTAAGAGAAAAACAAAGTTGTTTACCCTCTCACATTCAAAACCAAAACCTAAAAAAAACCACACACAATTCTGTCTCATTTTTTAAACTGATTTTTAACATCTGAATCGTTTTGGCCAGTTTGGAGTCTGAGAATGCAACAGCAGATCTGTATTTGATTTCAGTGCCAGTTTGGGCTAGATCACGACTTTTTAATTTAAATGTACAAACAAGCTAGCAAATAGCTTGTTCACCTTCCTTTCCTGCCTTTTCCATTTCCTCCTCCAAGCCTCTTTCATTCTTAGGCAGAGAGAAGTGCATATTGAGACATAAAAGGATTACTTGGTTACAACAATACCTGTTTCACTGTGTACACACAGGTTAGATTTCACAGAACATGGCTGAACACATAGTTAGGAAAACACAAATATTTAGTACATGACATATCTTGAAGGTGTAATATTATGGCAATTGTCTATTCTGGAGATCTGACAAGACTGAGCATTTCTGGGAAGAGAAAATTGAAATCACAGAATATCCCGAG
>VXAA01005752.1:3846-66860 GCA_013399115.1 Anseranas semipalmata
AAAAACGTGATATTGCTTAATTTAACCATTCTAATTTAAAAGTTAAAATTCAGTAAAAGAGTGCTTACTATCAAATAAGCTTCTATATTTCTATGGTATTGTAACACGTGGCTTTGCAGGCTTATTGGTGTATAGGAGCTAACCACAGGCCCTTGCTGGTGTGATGTAGGGATCACTTTGCATTGTAGTGACCTATATAGCTATTTTGGGTGTGGTTTTGCTTGGCTTTCATGGGAGCTGCATCCAACCTTCCTCTGACATAGACGATTGCTGTGACGAGAGGGCCTTGAGGGGAATGGTGGGGAATAAATAACTTCGAGAATCAATTGTCTGGAAAAAGTCATTGCAGCCAAAATGTCTGCCTTCATCCTAATGGTTCTGAGAGGAAAATTAAATTTCACATATCCAGGCTTGATCCTAGAGGTTATTCTGCTCAGGCTTCATTTAAATATGAACTGGTTATCATAGCAAGTGGCACGGCAACTTACCTGCCTGGGAATAGGCAGCATGCTGGAGAGTCCAGTGCTGAATTGTTTTGGAAGCACTTTAATTTTAATGGCTTTGAGCCACTTTTTAAGCTCTTCAATTGAGCTTTCTGTTTACTGCTATAACTTCAACAGGTAGCTGGCTTTAAAATTTCTTTGTAGCAATACTGAAAGAAATTGGCCTACCCTACAGTTTATTTTGATTTCCATCTACAAAGTAAGCTTCCCTTCTAAAAGCATTTTATGGAGGTGTACATCAGATGTACAAAGTATGATTTCTTTTGTGCAGATAAACCAGTCTTGCTCAGAAATCTAAATGTTTTTATTTTACTCCCCCCCAGACTTCCCATAGACGTTTTTTCCCCTTCAGATTGTGCCTTTCCTACCAGCTTTTTAATCTTCTTTCCAATTTATATTGCTCTTTGTTTGCTTAGCGGAGTTGCATTTTCTTTGTTAGCCTTAGATAATTAGGATATGTTGCAAAATAAACATGCATTTCCACTCCTAATAATACCGCTTTCTGCCCAAAGCACGGAGGATGCTCTTGTTGGCTTGGGGAGAGCTCAGCGGCTGCACTGGACCCGAGGAAATCTGGCGGTGGGGCCTGGGCGAGCAGATTTCTGACGGCTTCTTCACAAACCGCTGAATAGCAGCGTAGTTTTGTCACTTCGACTTCTGTTCGCATGAAAACGGCGTTCCCGCGTTGTCTGGCGTTACGGCTGCAATAGTTTTTCCTCTTGCTCTGCGCGGTGGCGTGTACGTGGAGGGGGTGTGTGGAGGAGAAGCCCGGGCCCATCGCCCCTTCTGTGCGCTGGAGGTAGCAGCTGGAGGGTAGCCCCGTCCAAACAGTGACATTTGGGGCACGGGGAGGAGCCTGCACGGGGGGCTGTGAGGCTTCTCGGAGCAGAAAGGAAGGTCTGGGGAACGAAGGCTGTGTGACCAGGGGTAAAGTAGATGAGAACCTGGATCAAGGCCAAGGAGGACTTTAATAAAGGCATTTTTTTTGTCCTGGATCTCAATATAGGAACCCTGTGGATTTATTTAGAGGGTAAACAACATTTATTAAACGGGTATTTTTTAGGTGCTAAGGAATAGTGGTTGTTATTTGAGAGAGAATTCAAGGGAGACCTAACTAAAGCTGAACTGAAA
Source organism: Anseranas semipalmata (assembly GCA_013399115.1). NCBI lineage: Eukaryota > Metazoa > Chordata > Aves > Anseriformes > Anseranatidae > Anseranas > Anseranas semipalmata. The sequence goes on from VXAA01005752.1 coordinate 5,481, forward strand.
GCTGCACTTTTAGAAGTTTAGAGATCAGCGATATGACAAAACAAGGAGAAAAGGGCTTCATCAGAGAAAGCGTTGGGGTAGTGCTGTTCTGGGAGAAAAGTGAAACAACCCCTGTGTGAGAGGAATGGAGAAATTCAGTTCAGGTCTTCGGTACTGACAACTTGGATGAGCTAGTGAGTAGGAAGTCCCTGTCGATGGCAGCTTATTGTATGAGCATATTCCTTGCCTCAGAGAGAGTTCGCTGATGTTGAGATAGAAATCTGAAGCTGACTTGGTAAAACGTCTTACAGCAAGGTGTGTGTCAGCCTGGACTGCAAACAGCAGTTTAGAATTTCTTAGAGCTGAAAATAAGCTGACCAGAAAGGAGATACAACTTTGTTTTTGGTGCTCGATAGAAGGAGGATTAAAGGAAGGAGGGTAACAAAGAGGCTAACAGATGTTCAAAAATCGCTCTGATAAGGCTGAGATAAAATTGCACGTAGGCGAGAGACTGGTAAGTTTCAAGGATGCATCTTAATTAGGAGTTAAAGTATGGCAATTTTCAGAATCTTAAATATTCCTGGATAGGAGAGCATCTCTGAAGTCCAGAAATTGGCATTCCAGGTAACTTGATTCTTTTAGTTTCGTATTTGAATATACATTGTTTATATGGGATCAGAAATACCTAAATAACCATAAGTGCAGTTATTAGCTTGAAATGAGGTGTAAGAAGATGATATTTTTGCATGAACTGCCTGCCATATATCAAGGCATGTCCTGTGGCTTTTTGTGGGTGCGCTCTGGTTTCTGCTGCTGTTGGACTGGAGCAGCTACTTGTTGGATTTTGTTGTTTGCTGCCAGGCAGAAAGCAGCCAGGTCATCTTCTCCAGTTGTTGGTTTGAGAGGTACTCGGGCTATGCTGCTAGTTCCTGGGAAAGATTTTGGCCCAGATTTCTTGCAGAAGTCACGGGGAGGTATGGTCATGCCAGGATGGCTTCAGCGAAGGCCCTGTGTCATTCTAGCCGTTGCTTACCTGAGTCCAGAGATCCCTTTAAACCTTGATGAGGGGACTCCTGTTAAGAGTGTAATTCTTGCCTCAAGTTGTTTTAACCGTGACAAATTAAACTGAGAGCTTATAGTGAGCAATTTAATCTCTCTCTTGATTTAGGAAGGAATCATTCAGAAAGTGAGTTAAATAGGGGTTTCTTGACTGCCTCAGGAGGTAAGACTGGGAGAGACCTGCTAAGTAATTCACTTTATTTATCAGTACCGTTGTGAGGTGTCTGCTATGCTCTGCTTTTGCTTAGCTCTGTGAATGGGGTACAACCTTCATCCTTAGTTTAATCATTCTTTCTTTGGAGGGGAAGTGACCAAGCAGCTTCAGCTTCACTTTCCCCCTTCTTTCTCCCTTGATCTCTGCGAAGGTATGTTTCATTTTGGTTTGTTCGTACAGAAGTAAGGGATTCCCTCATGCCATTGTAACTTCACAGAGGTTACTGAAAAACTGCATTCCAGCTTTACTACGGTTCTGCCCAGCCCGTGCCACCTTACTCACCTGAGTAACTCTTGGTGAATGTGCTTTTTTAAAAATTTATTTATTTGAAACAGGATTTGAGCTTTGTGGCAGCCGTGCAGAAGGAACGAGTTGTTTTGTAGAAATGGCTCTGCTGTTGGAAGAATCACCTGGTTAAAGGCAGCAGTAGGGTAGGACCACGGTTTCCAGCTTGGGTCTGATAATTGTTGTAGTAGATGATAGTCAGTCTTAGAAGTCACACGTGTTAGATGTTGCACTGAAACTAAAAAAAGAAAAATGGAAGGAGGGGAAGTGGTTTGTGTGCCTTTTCACTTAATCATGGTTAGATTTAAAGAAATGCTGTGTTTCAGGTGACCGAGTTCTTAAATGTCTAGTTCTCAAGGAAATAAGCTAACGCCTCGCGCCCTTCCTCTCCCCCCTCCCACCGAGGAATGACTAATTGGCTTTGGGGTATTGAAAAAGAAAACCTCGGCTACCAAAGCGATGGCAGATGAAAGGAGCTGCTTCCACCTCTGTTCTCGGAAGAAGTTTCCCTACCATGACAGAGACGTTCTGCTCTCTCTTCCTGATGTACTCCTCTCCTTCCCCCGGAGAAGGAGAACCGGGCCGCCCGCCTCTGGGGCTGAAAGGCGGCCAGCCCCTGCCTTGCTGCCGCCTCACGTGCCGAGGCTGCCGCCTGACTGGCGGCACGACTGGGCTGCGCAGTCAGCGCGGGGCTGTGGGGCAAGGCGAATGTTTGCCATGGGAGGAACCGAACTGGCCGGGGCTCTTGCGGGCGGCTGCCGCGGAGCAGCTGGGGTGCAGGGGGTCTGCTGCCATCTTCCTCTGTGGCTTGTTCGAGGACATCTGCGTGGCACTTGGGGATATGTGTTGTGCTGCCCAGCGTTACGATTTCTGGGTAGGCGTTGGGTAGGGTCAAGGAGGCTGGAAAGCCCTTGTCCAATTCAATAAGGCGTGGTGACAGCAGCGTTTTGGGCAGGGCGCTTCCCCTTGAGCGCAGGCCAAAACGCCTCATTTCTGCGCGGGGGAGCCCCCGGGGACGTGTGAAGTTCCTCAGGGCCAGGAGCGAGCTGAGGGCCGCGGGGGCTGGCGCGTCCCGCTCGCGGCTGCCGTGGGTTTGGGAGCGACGCACCTGATCCGCGTCCGCTTCTCGAGCAAAGAGGCACGTGCGGGGCAGGCAGCCCCTCGCGGAAAAAGACAGATTGATCCACGGCGGGACACCACGGGTCACAGAACCTGGGAGCCTGCTGTCACCAGCCCGGGGCAGAACACCTCGTTGGCTTGACTGCCCCCCGCCAGGCTCTTTCCCTGGGGCTTTAAGAAAGCGGGGACATGATCTTTCTGTAAAAAGTTTACCTGAATACTGGTGGCAACTTCAGGAGAAAAGACAAAGTTCTTGCTTTTTCCTCCTCATTGGAAATTCTTGTAGCTTTTCTGCGATACGGCTTTTGGAGATTGGCGGTCACAAAAAAAGGGCCTTTTGTTTTTGTTTTAACTGGGATGAAATCTGCAAAGCTTTCTTTACCCTTCTCTTCTAATTGAGTTATGCTTATCTTACTATTATCTTTGTAAAAACTTTTTTTTTTTCTGCTGTAATATTGTATGTAAATCTGTATCGAGAATACATATGACAGTTTTTGTACAATAAATTATTTTGTAGCTCCCAAGACAGCTGGAATGTGTTGCATGTCGCCTTGTGGTCCATCTAATCATGTGTAAGTCAGGGTACGATTTGGGAAGCGCGGTGAGCTAATTTACCCGGACATTGTTCTGAAAGGAGAAGTTTCCACTCTGCCTTTGTCCCCCCGCACCCTTCTTCCCAAGCGCCCGGCTCTGTAGCAGCAGCGCTTGTCAGGTCCTTCTGGGAACCACTTTAGTTCACTAAAATGGCAGAAGAATAACTCAGTAAAATGGAGAGCATTTTGCTGTTGTAATGAATCAAACTGGCTCATAAAAGGATCTGATGAACACCAGAGCTGGTACTAAGGACGAGGGGGGCCTGTGGCTTGGAGAGCAGCAAGCCCTTTTCATCTTTTCATTTTGGTGGCAGTGAGCAAGTGGATTGGATCAGTTGCCTGGGAACCTTCGTGGGAGAAATAGAAATGGAATAATCATTTGTGAAGCAAAGGACACCAGAAGAAAAATGTGCTGGCTTGAGTTCAAATTGATATTGAAATTTGTTTATTCTAGCAATGGTATGGATTGCGTGCTCTAAACAGTTTGTTAGAATTAATAAACCACTGCCTAGAAATCAGTTTTCCTTTTGAGGTAGGAGAACAAAAGCCCAGAAGATTTACTGATGGCTTGTCTGAGATTTCAAGTTTGAAGTATTTCATATTTTAAACAATTTAGTCACAAGAAAGTACATTTGTTCTGTGCATTTTTGTGTGTGTGTGTGTGATTCTTGTTTTGGCAAGCTTGAAGTTCTCCATTAGGTTCATCAACCTCCTAAGTCAATTTGTATGTCTCAAATTTTATCAAATTAATGTTTAATCCAGTGGGCTGAGTTATTCAGAACTTTATTCCAAGCATCGAGATTATTCCTATGTTAGGGGTAGTATGAGATTTCTTGGTCCTAGCAGATGGCTAAGACTATGTTGCTTCTGATGGTAACCTGAAGCTTTCTCACAGTGAAATGAACACATGATTTAATCACAATCTCATCACTCTTATTTGTTTGAAATGGGTGGAAAAAAATATATTGCGAGTAAAATAACATGCTGCTTAGTTACTCTTGTTTTACTGTACTTTTGCTGCTCTTCAGAGAGAGAAATAGGCAGCTTACGCTGTATAGCTCACATGAGGAATGAGCACTTTACCATAAGTCAGGAATTCCGACTGTAACTCATGCTCAGGCTTCCTAACGATTGTAGGTAACTCTTTCAGAGTAGCAGGAGTGCGATATGAGAAACTGCTTGCTTTCTGAAGAGCCGTGCTTATTTTGCAAAGTTATTTCTGTAAACTGCCTGCAGTATGACAGAAAGGTACTGACTAGGTGAAATAACGGAATCGTTCTTTCTTTCCCATTTTTCTCAAGATTTGGACAATTGTATGTGCCTTAGTGGAAAGTAAACACTTGCTATAGTTGTCAAAAAAAAAACCAAACAAAAAAAGTGGTGCATCATATAGATCCCTCTCTGCAGGTTTTACACCTGAAAAGTGCCATTTCAGGAGCTGCAGGGGATGGCAGTAGGAGCAGGAGAGAGGGGACTTCCAAATTTGAGCTCAGGACAGCGAGGATATTGCACACTTCTTTTGGTGCAAACTCTATGAGGAGTGGTGGCTCTGACTCGCGTTGTGTGTGTTCAGAGTGAATATTGTAGTTACTAAAAGCAGCTTGTTTACATTAGGAATTGTATGTGCTAGCTCTAATGGGCTTTAGGAAGCCCAAAGCACAGCTGTAAAACATCTGTCTCTGGGACCAGATCTTGTCTGTCTGATGAATTTTTGTCCTGCATTTCATGTTCAGATTTAAAAAAGAAACAAAACTTTTTTGTTGTTGTTTTTAAATAGGAAAGTTCTTAGCCTTCCTGCTTGAAGACTGGTTTACACTTGAAAGGCTATCGTGTTGTTGTCTTGAATGCAGAACTTAAAATAGTGACTCAGTATTAACTTAACTCCACTTCCTCTTTAATCCGATCATCTTGCTTGCTATATGACCTTATAACACCTTAATTTAAAGGCTGCTTATTCCAGTGGATTAAATTTGGAGGTGTCTGGAGTGGTGGGCATTGCTACAGGAAGTGCTTAAGAGGAACTGGGAAACAATGCAGCCTCCAAAAAAGGGGGGGGGGTCCCACTTGCTGATGCTGACTGGTTGTGAACGAGCGTTGCTCATGTATGGTCCGTGCAACAGCACGAGGCTTGCTGAAAGGTCGGGAGGAGCTCTGAGCACATGGTTCTGCTGTGCCACAGGAAAAAGGACATTCGTTTCCAGCAAGGGAATGTGATGCTCTTTGTCCAGTGTGTGCATTGGCAGGATATAAGGCAACATACCTGTTCAGTGCGTGCACCTCCGAGTGCTTGGGTGGTTTTTCTTCTTTTCTTCTGTTTGGGGCTAGCGGGCTAGGCAGACGGTTGGAAGCCAGGGACTTCAGTGCTACGCCGAACTGGTATACCAGGTTCGTAATGATGTCTTTTGAGGTTTGCCATACTGGGGTTTGTAATAGCTGCTGTTTATGTATCAGCTCTCACCACGTGATCTTGGTTATTTACCAAGTGTTAATTTTGTCTTGATACTGCTCTCCTGAAGTAGATGAATGCTATCCTGTAGAGCAGAGTTGGTCTAGTATCTAGCACTTTTAAAAATCCATTTTAAATACTCAGATTCTGTGTCTCAACAGCCTGTGATTTTTCAGAGTTTGTGTCTTCTCCCTTTAAATATTTTTCTTAAGAGTGTATTCTAAACAAATCATATTTTGTGTATTGAGTTCAGGTACTGCAAGCTTCCCCCTTGTCCTGCACAGTTTCCTGAATAAACTCTGCCAAATAGCCTGCAATTATTGTATGTTGAGCTTAGGTTTAGAAGTAGAAGGAGTGTAGACAGTACACTTTCCATCCTACAGTATGTTATTTTGACTATGCCGTTTTGACTCATGTTTTCTGTGTGGGTTTTCTTCCATCTGCAGTCAAGTCTTGACCAAACTAAACAGCCACCAAACAATCTCTTTGAACAGCTGCATGGTCCCAGGCAGGGGTATGTGATTTGTAGGGCGTGATCCGGGGCTTACGGTGAGTTTTACTGTACCTGTGAAAACCTTGGTTGCTGCAAGGCTTTGAAAACAAACCTCTGGCTCGTGCTGCCTTGGATGGAGGTTCAGCAGGAGGCGCGGGGCACCCGCCGCTGTCTTCAAGCCGGAGCCGTGCTCAGCACGGAGCGGCAGCAGCTCCTGTCTTGTGCTGGGATGCAGGCTGCACGCTGCAGAGAGGCAGAGCTCTGCAGCGCTCGGGGCAGCAGTGGCTGTGTCTTCTGAGCTTGTTGAGGGAAAAATTCACCGCCCCGATTGAGGAGATGAACGTGGTTCCCGCTTCGTAGGTAACTGAGGGGTTTTGTTCTCAGCAGCAGAGGTGTTGCACAACGACCTGTGGACTGGAGCTGAAGATGGAATTCAGTCTTCAAGTAATTCCTTTAAGCGCTTAACCTAAATATGTTGTAGTTATTTTAAGCATCTTTTCATAACAGTAGTAAAACTTCAGGCCAGTGCTTTGAGCTGATACTATCTCTTACAGATGCTGTTTAAAACAGAAGAAGTGTGAATATTTTAATTTTTTTCAGCACTTTGTGTTGTTTTTAATTCCTTCGCCTTTAGGTGTGTAAAAATATTTTTAATACAAGTTCAGTTGTATTCCTAAAACTTCAATATATAACACAATTTGGCTTTGGGTTATTCTGAAACCAAGCTTAAGAACCGCCATAGGTATTGCATACAGAGAAGTACCACTTGTGCTGCAATATTCAGTGCTGTCAGCATTTCTGTTACCACCTTTATCCACTCCTCCCATCCCATCCCACCCTCCTGCCCCCAGGGGATCAGAACAGGTTAGAAACTTGCTTTGGATTTTTTGTTGTTGGCATAGGGTAGTCCTTTATGCAAAAGTGGTGGAATTGCAGCAGTCTGGTGCTCGTTATTTTGGGTGCCCTTGTCTCATTCGTGCTGTGGTGCTCTCAAACGTGATCTCACTTGTGCTCTTGAGGTGGTGATAACAGGGACTGAAATACAGCTTCTTCATGGAAGGAAAGTGAAATGATGTACTGAAAGTTTTGTTATCAAAGTAGCCTATTTGTCAAGAGCTATTAAAACCATGTTGCTCTCTTGCCTCCTTAGTAGCAGAGAGTAGCTGTCCCAGTGGAGACCAAGGTCTGTCTCATCCAGAGTCCTGTTTAGCAGTGACCGTGGTGGAGGCTCTCCAGAAACGGAGCAAGCCCCGGAGCCTCCGCAGCTTTGCAGCTCAGAATTTCCTTGGAAAAAGTGATGGGTAACACATAATGAATTTTTCTTGCATGAATTCGTCTAGTCTTTCTTGGTCTGTGTAAACTCTCAGCTTCCATTGGGACTGTGGCAATGAGTTCTGCAGCTTAAGTACACATTGTATGAAGAACTGCTTCCTTTTATTTGTTTTATTTTGAACCTACCACCTGCTAGTTTTGTTTGATGTTCTCTAGTTTCCTTGTTAAGAGAAAGGGAACAATGGTTCACTACTTACCTGCTCCGTGCCACTCGTGGTTTTGTAGGCTGTCTCTTATTCTCTCCCCAGTTGTCCTTCTCTGGGCTGGAGGCTCAGGAGGGTGTCAAATGTGTGCCACCCCCTTTGGTCATCTTACTCCTCAAGTGGAGGTGGCCAGAGCAAGCACTGGAGCTGCGGAAAGATAAGGGTGCCTCACAGACTTGTGCAGTAACCTAACGAACATCTCTGCTACAATTCTGTGTTGTTTTTTTTTTTCCTGAAATACTCTTAGCATTCGGTGTTCTTACAGTTCGGTTTATGCTTTTGACAGATACTGTTTTCCTAGAGCTATCTGTTCTAGCTCCCAGATCTTTCTTGAAAGTGAGGCAGTTGGGTCTGAGCTCAGTAAAACGTATGTAAAACAGCCAGGTTGTATTTTCTCAGGTGCGTTGCATTCTGTTTACCCATGCTGCCTCTCCTCTGCATTTTATTTCGCCTTTGCTGGGTGTGATGAAGATCTGCTGCTTCCTGCATTAGATCTTCATTTTTAGCAAAATGAGCTTGTTGAAATTATCAGCAAGCTAACTTTAAGGCTCATCTCCTGTGGATCATTTACGTGCATGCTAAACAACACGGGTCTCATTGTGGATCTGGAGAAGAGTCAGCTCCCCTTTCCTGACATTTTTTTCCTGGTTTGAACTGCTTGCTTATCCTTGTGCAGACCTTTCCTCTTTCACTGTTGTAGCCTGGTTTAAGACACTTTGGTGGAGGACTGTTGTTCAGAAGTTGGCATGTATTTTGAGCATCCAACTCAGCTCAGACTTTGACCACTTATCAATTGCTTCCAAGAATTTGTATGTGTTAGTAAGACAGGACTTGTCCATGGGAAGACAGCAGCGTCACTTTTGTGGTCTGCATTTATCCACCTGCCCACTAACGTTTCTTATATCTTCCCCTTATTCACCTTGCTGAGACACTGGGCTTGCTGGTCTGTGGTTCTTGGCAGTCTGAAGGTGTGACCAGCTTTCAAAACATGAAAGCAGTGTTTGACACCAAGATGTTATGGTCAATAGATAAGCTGTTCTATCCTTGAGCTTGTCAGAACTCTTGGGCGAATACCATCTTGTTTTGGGAACTTGTTACTGTTTGCTTTAGTTTGATCCAAAACTACCTTTGAGGCTTTCTGGGAGGAAAAATTCCAAGGTAAAAGCTTCCCTTAGTTTCTCCAGTGACAGTAAATGCAAAAAAAACCCCTTCAAATTTTGTTTGTTTTCTCAGAGTATTTCTTTCATATCTTGGCTATATGTTAACCTGGTGGATTCTCTAGGAAGCTTTGTGTACCTGGCATGTGTGAAAGGATCTTTTGTTACTTTGTCCCTTTGTGCACATACTTCTTGTTTATAATTTTACTTGCTAGTTCTTTTTTTTTTTTTCCTCACCTCTTTATGAAAAATGTTCTTACTTCTGATGATTTCCCCAGCTTCTGGTCTACATGTGGTGAATGTTTTGCTCTTTCTTGGGTCTCTGCGTTTTCAGTATACTATTTCTTGTCTGTTGTCTGCAAACGTTTTGTCCACCTGTCTCATTTTGATTCTCCTACCAAGCTTCCTCATTTGCATACATTTTTCTCTTTCAGAGTAAGCACTCTGATAATATATTTTTGTTGCTGTTGCTTTTTTAGGAATGCTAAGCTTAAATATATGTTTAATGGATTTCATTAGCAGTAGCTGTAAGTCATGCTATAGTCAAGTCAAATGTGGCATGGACAAATCTGAATGTAATATAATTGGTTGGATGTTGAAATAGTCCATAATCTAGTTAAAATGCAGCAGTGTAGCCCTGTGTGCTATACCATAACTTCAGACAAGTTGTTAGATAAGTATGGTTTAATTTACTTTTATAGCCTGTTTTTTTTCTTGCCAGCAAATCAGCCACCTTACCAACTTGTACGAGTAGCACAGAAATTTATTTTGACCGTCACTGATTTATTTAAGAATGAGACAAAGTATGTGACTGTGCCTTTCAATGATAATTCCCTATCAATTGTAAATTGATGTGTTTGTCCAAATATGCAGTATAAAACAGTATTACAATCAAGCTGTAGTTATCATGGGACCCATAACTTTGATTTTTTCCTCTTCTTGGCTTCCTATGTGAAAAACTCTAGTGTAGTATATTATTTAATCATTTAGTACTGAGGTCTCTCTGTCTTATTGTAGTATGTGACATGTTACAGTACCACTCTGTATAAAAACCTTTGGTGTTTGAAGCAGTGATGGAACAGTAGGAGTTTATTCATGTACAGATATGCGACTACCATCTTCAGAAAAAAGTTTGTAGGAATAATAGCTGCTTTGTGTTGTTTTTTTGTTGTTGTTGTTTTTGAGAATTATGTTGCTTTGTGTATTATTCTGTGTTTCATTTGATGATTTCTGTTAGAGAAGAGGCTATCCTAAAGTTACTTAGACTTCCAAAGTAGTCTGAAATACATGAACACGCTGTATTTCTGCATAAACAACTAATTTGGGGAAGTTTTGCACTTCAGTAATGGAAAAAATGTTTGCTTTGTAAAGATTGTGGACTATTTGAGACCCCAGACACACTGATTTTGGAAAGAGGGAGCACTTGTTTCAAAATGGATGCTCTGACAGGTGGCAATCGTAAGTTCATAGGAGAAAGAAATGGGATTTTAAGAGATATCTTACAAAATGCTTCTGGTTCCTGCCCAGAACACAGGTGTCATGACGGGCTCATGCCAGTCCCAGTTGTTGGGGAGTCATGGTTGCACTTTGGTAAGTTAATTTTTAAACTTTCCCATGAAGTCTACTCAGCTTCCAGATAGTGTGCCATATGTACAAGATAAGTTCATTGGCTGGTTTTGTTTACTTCTTAAAAAAAGTTAAATTGAAATTAATGTGCTTACAGGTCAGTTGGATTTGTTGAGGGTGACAGGGAAAGAAACTGTATGTACAAGTATAGGTTTTTGGTTTAAGAAAGACCAGAAAGGAATTTCAGGATGGGGTTTTGTCGTTCAAATAATGCCAGCAAAGCACCTAGCGGAAAGTGGAGGGATGCTTTTTGTGTCTGATGGCAGAGGAAAGGTTGGTAACACAGCTTGAAGTAACAAGGGTTGAAACTAATCCAGCCTGGACGCGATCAAAAGCACTGTGTTGGGAGATGGTAAACTCTCTTAGATGGCGTTTGATGGGGGAAAGGGATGGTTGGAGTTCTTGCCACTTTTTGTCTCTCTTCCAAAACTAATGCATTTTGAACTTCTCCTCCTAAGTAACTTTCATGAGGAATAGAGGAGAAATCTGGAATTTGCTTGTTCAGGAGCTGCCTGGTTGTTCTGCGTGAGTGCAAGCATCTCTGCTACAGGAGGATCACAAGCTATCAGTCACTTAGTGCCCGAATTTAAGTGGAACCGGGGCTTTTATAGGCTCATTTCTTAGAAGGCATTGCTTATAGGCTTGTTTAAAAGTGACAGCAGCAAAACTGATAGGAAAAAAATGGCACGAAGACAGTTCGAGAAGATTTCGTCATGGTCTATGAATAGAGGATAAACAAAACGAGGTGCCGCGATGCTGTCATTTCCTCTCCAGCCTCCCTGTCCCCATCCCCCCGCACACATGGGACGTTCAGAGTGGCACTGGGAGGAGGAGGAGCAGGAGGAAGGTCTTCATCTCGGAGCATGGGCGAGGCTGTGGGCTGCAGGTACCTGCTTCTGGTTCTGTCATCCCTGTTAAAGGCGTGTATCGCTTCTGTGTTGTCCCGCCACAACAGGGCACTATCTTGTTTCATCTTTTTTTTTTTTTCTTACAATTCCTGACAGTTACTCATTAAATTGTAACTTTGAATTGCTGAAAACTGAGGCAGTCGTATGTTAGGTTGTTTTTCTCTAAACTGTGTTAGAGAATACAGTTCTCTAAACTGTGTTAGCTCAGCTTTTTAAGGCTAAATTGCTTAAAAGGGATCGAACTAAAAGGCAGGAGAGCCTTTCTGCGGAGCAGAGAAGCCTTCCAGATTAGTTTGGTGTGGTTAGCATCCTCTTAGCCTTAATCAAAGGAGGCGTATGCGGCAATAGGTGGTATGAAATCACGTGCTTTAAGTTCCACATCCCTGCGTTAGAGGATCTGTGGAGCAGTTACGTGTTCGAATAGCATCCCAGCATAGGCTTTGTTGTAGGATAAAATCAGAACTGACTCTGACAGCCAGTTGTCAGTTTTCCTTGCTTTTTTCATAGGCTTATGTACATATTTGCTCCTTCTGGTCTACCCTGAAGTTTAACGGGGTTAGGGCTCTTTCTGAGTTATCTAAACCAGCAAGCTTTTGGAAATCTTATGTGGAAAGTGCATAAAAATGTTCAATGGCCAATTCTTTTTTTTTTTTTTTTTTTTGGGTGGGCAAATTGGGGCCTTGAAGTAAATGGTCTGGATAGTTTAAGAATATGGGGTATAATTGCAGGTAGTGTTTTTGGTAACCTGGCTTGGAAGGAAAAGCACGATTTCCGTGTTAAAATGGATTTGCCCTTGCATTGGCTGAAGTCCTATCCATCGTCTCCGGCCTTTCCCAAAAATCAAGAGATCTGAAATCTGTTAGCATGTTCTGTCTTGTGATAAGCCTGATAGTATCTTGTCATGGGCCATCATTTACCTTTCATGATTACAAAACTGTTGTGCATTAGCTGACGTGGAATCTATAATGTTTAGTTACATGCACAACCTGCATTTTCTGTGTTAACTCCAAATTTTATATTGGGTTTCCTTATGTCTTGTAATTTCTCTTTAAAATGTTGATGAAGTTAGTAACTTAGATCTTCTGTACAATTAACAGCATCTGTAAAAGTGACCCATGAAGGAAAGATTTTTTTTTTTCTTTTTACAAATGAACAAAATTAAAACTCCTATCTATTGTGCATCTTAGATAGTCCAAGTCTAGGTTTCCATAATGTGAAATGTCATCCACTGGTATTAAACTAATTTCACATTGAGGTTTCTGTTTAAAGATACGAGTATTTTCTGCAGTAGAAGCTTAAAAATGATTTCTTGAAATACGTTCCTGTTATCTTCAAAGCTGTCGAGAGTCAGCAGCTAAGTCAAGTTCTGATTTTGAAACTTGATAGATCCTAGCCTCTGGTATTCTTTCAAATAAAACCATCCTCTGCTAAGAGATTCAGCACTTGGGGTTAGAGATGTGAGCTTTGTGAAGTTGTGAAAATCAGGCAACTCATTTGGAAGTTTTAATTTGTTTGTTCAAGAGATTTGGCACAGCCAAGGATAGAAACGTGTTCTCCAGAATGGCATTCACTTTCCCTGTGTCCATGTATATTTTTCACTTTTTGTTGGCTAGCTAACTGACTGCGGTGAAGTGATCGTGCGAGGTAAAGCAGAAAAATTACAGGAAAAAAATGTCCTCTTGCACTAATCTTTGTATATTGATTAATGGGTATTTTTCATTTATGACCCTGAAAAATCCACGTTTCCTACTAAAGAACTACTAATTCTTTACGGGGTACATTCTCTATCTCTGAGCTATAATTAATATAGCCTATGATATTACCCTAGGCTTTCGAATCAGATTTTTGTCAGTCTATAAATTGTCATTTTTTTGTTGAGTATAATTAAGATTCAGCTGATGATCACTGCATAGTTGCACTTGATAGACTGAGTGGATACACTGTATGTAAGTTGAGGTAAAAGATCACCTATTTAATGAGGGTGAACGATGAAGCCACCAGTAGTTTATTTTCCTTCAGCAAAAGCGTTGCAGTTCCGTGATACCGCAGTTGGTCTGCCTTTAAAAACACTTCTAAATTGTTGGAGAAGCATCCTGTGTGATAGCTCTTGTGTTCAATGAGTTCTTAGGTGTTTCTGAAAGATTTATGGTGAAGTCCAAAGCATTTCAAGGCCAAGTATAGCAGTCTTGTCAGATACAGCTTTACAGCCTAGTGACTTATAATGAGAGTAGAATGTAATTAGAAATTGTCCATGTCTTTACTGAGTACTGATGAAAACTATGGCTCAAAGGTTAATTCAAATAATAATTAATATTGGTTTCTGTCAGAACAGGGTGGTAATGAAATCTCTGTTGTATGATGACTGATTTTAAGAAGTGGATGCATAAGAAATAGAGGCTACAGTTTACCTTTTTCTGAGTATATTCAGTTATCTTGCAATCAGCATGATAGCTTGATAAAGCATAATTTGAGGGCAATTTAAACATACTCAAAAATATTGCAACCTACAGCGAAAATCACCTAACAAGTTGCATCTGTTTAAGGAGGCAGATTCATAGCCAGGTTGCTGAAGTAGATGGATTTACTATAAATAATCCTTAAGGACTGTATAAGAAATTTTATTTGTTAATAACTGAGCAATGCTGTGTGTTTGTGGAAAGTATTCCTAATAAGATTTGCTAGCATGAGAAATGTGGGATGTTACATTGATGTTTGTTTAAATTGGACTAGTTTCAAGGAAAGCGATAGACCAGGTTTTGCTGGCAACCAAAACAAATTCTGTTCAGTTTCTTTTCCTGAAATTTTCTATTAAAAAAGGCTGTTAGCTATTGCCCGAGCGAAAGCATAATTTTTTCAGTTGCAAGTAGTCAGCCACTAGACTTCTTATTTTGAGAGGCTTTTCATGACTACTTTGCTATCTTGTGATTTTCTGTATCTGCCCTGTTCTCTTAAAATCTGCCTACCAAAAAGCTTCTCCAGACAGCTACAGCTATAGCTGGCTTTTATGGGGTCCCAGTAGTTCTGCAGAGCATGCCTTTCTCAAACCTCTTTCAGCGCAGCCTGCTTGTCTGAAATGTTACTGGACTGCCTCCCGCAATTTCAAACTTGCTGCAATTATAAGGCTGTTTCCTCTGTTGCCAAAAAGGAAAGCTAAACGTCTCTAAATCAGATCTGACAAAGATCAGGTATTTTCATTCTTACGCTTGTGCAAGTGATCACAAGACCGATTTTTCACTCATCTGGGTAATGCTTTCCATACAAGCTGGTTCAGGTCTTGGGAAGCAAAGAGACTCTTCAGTCAAGATCGACCCTCTCGGGGACGGAGGCACCCAAGGGGACCTGGGTTATACGGGGTGGGTGAGGAAGGGTGTGTGTGGGGGGTGGATATTTTAAAACATTTGAGATGAGAGACATGAAGCAGTATGTTGATCTCTCAGCAATTCCTACTTGGTCTTGCTTCTTTCTTCATGCATTTTCTCAGTAGACTAGACCAGAGAGACTGCGTGTGCTGTGCTGAAATTTCTGCTACGTGAGGTGGGGGAAAAAAAAAGCCTGAATTTTAACTCACACAGTGAGTTTTTCCTCAGTGGTAAAGTTAGATGCCTAAAGTTTTCTCTGCCTTATTTTATTGTCAGCAGAGAAACATTGGCTTGGGAACTGAGCTGTATGTAAGAGTCAGACAGGGACGTCTGAAGCTACAGCATTTGAACACCAGTGAACGAACTTCATCAGGAAGTACTGGCTTTTTATCGAAAACGAAATCTGCATACAGATTTTCAGAAGCTAACAAAAGAAAATCTAAAGGACTGCCAACATCTTCTTAGTGAATTAAAGTTGCATGTTTATGCTTAACGACTTAATTGTTTACGAGAATCCGTTGCATGTAGAGTTGGTCCAGTTTCTGCAGTAGGTCTGCTGTAGTGATACCAACAAAATTTTTTCTAAATCTGAAATACTGTGAGATTTACTGAAATGAGAACTTAAAACACAAAATGCTCCTTTTGTAGCAAGACCTAAATGTGTCAGAATTTGCACTAGTCGTCAAAGGTGTCCGAGTACAAATGTGAACAGGTAGGAATTTAAAGGGTGGCTCTTTGATGCACATCCTAAAACCAGTTTTTCTTTCTGTTTATTTCTCAAAGGGGCAAGTTAAAGCACATATTAGGTCATTCTCCCAGTCCCTTTCCATGACAGGTCTACATGTTGATACAGAGATATCAATTAAGACTGCCCCCATTGAACGAGGGACGCGTGCAGGGGTGTAAACGTGCCGTCTCCAAACAGAAACGGGGCTGCGTGATGTGGCGCGGGGAGGAGAAAGGGAGGCTTGTCATTTCACTTCATCTTTTTTAATAGTGGAAGTGGCAAAATTATGGGCTAGGTCTGCTTGAAATGTGCCATAGACTGTCCTGTATCTTGCTTTCTCCAGCCACTTGAAATTCTTTGGGAAGGGAATCTTCCAGAGGGTTGTGTCTGTGCTGTGGAATAAACAGTTGTCGTGTGAAACTGATGTGAGCCTTAGTTTTACTCTGCCTCCACTAAAATACACTTTTACGGTAGTTTGTGCAGGATCAGCACAGAGGAGTACAAAGAGGGAGCTTTTCAGTACAAAGGCTGCCTGTTTGGCCTGCCCAAACCACCGTGAATGTGTTTAAAGGGGACTTTTATTACCATGGAAACTCTCAGACAGGAAGGAATTTGTCCTGCCATATCTAGAAAATAGTCTGTAATGGTCAGCTCTTGGAACAAAAGTATTTCAAATAGGGGGATATATTTAAAAATTCTTGGGGTGAATGTGTTTTTAAAAAAGAATATATAAAACCCAATCTTATGCTAATGGACTCTTAATGTGGGGATCTAGGGAAGACTGCAGACAAGTACAAAGTGATCAAGGGAAGTGTTATGAGAAATCTAAGTTTCACCTCTGTTCAGAAGGCTTCCTCGGTATGGAATGGATGTAGATGAAATATTCATCATGAAATATTTCATCATGAAATATGCTTAAAGTAGCATGTTTATCCAAAACAGCCATTTATTGAGGGACTGTGCATGCGCTCGGATTGAACTGCTGGAGGTAGTCCTCTGAGCACCATGAATTAATTGCTTTTGGAAGGCCTTAACTAAAACCTGTTCTTTGAGTCTCGTGACAAATAGCCTTAGCATTCACAAATGGCCTTTATTTTCCTAAATCACAGTGAGATATAACATTTTTTGTCTGAAAGAAATTCTAATGCCAGATCCCAGAATATCTGCACATCCTTCACTGGAGTTTTACGTTGGTATGAAATAACTCAAAGTCAGCAATCTTCCCTTCCAGCCAGCAGGAGTGGTAACTGCAAGGTTTTCCTTGCTTGGAGCAGTGTTCGGTGTTGATTTGATTGCAGGGATGATCAGTTAAGTGCAAAATATTTTTTCATGTATTTGATCAAATTAGAATTCCTTTTTTCCTCTGGAAGTCACGGCAGCAGACGCTGGTTTCTCATGTTCTCTCTGTACAGCAAATGCCTGGCTTGTTTTATTGCCGTGCTTTTCAAGGTAGGTTGTTGAACCACCTGGCCGTGGCCCGAGGGCAGTTTGGGTGGTACAGCCCTAAGCGGATCCAACGCAGCCATCCTGCTCTTGCTTCCCCCCTTGCACTATCACCGCCGTTCATCTGCCCCTGTGGTGATGCAGCTTCTGATGGCAGCTCATGGTTAGATCGAGACGTTTGGGGTGAGTGGTAGAACGAAGGCATCTTGTCTGTGGTTAGGAACAGAAATAAGCAAGGAGGAAAAATTGTCATGAAAACTTTCCGCTGCCCTGTCAGTTTTGCACTTGCTTACAGCTGCTGATAACCAGTGTTCAAAGTCTAATTCTGCATGGCAGGCCAGGTAAGGAAGAGCTTTATGTATATATAAAATGGAGTATTTCTGTGTGCCTTTTGCAGGCATTGAATGACCTTGTTTGCATTATCTAGGTTAACACTGTAATCTGCTGCTCTAATATGAGGACTTCCGTCTTACACGTTGGTCAGTGTAGTTGTCTCCTGACTTGAGGAGCTGAAAGGATTGCAGGAGATACTTCCACCCAGGATTAAAAGAAAGAAATGGATTAAAAAAAAAACACCACACTGTTCCTGCCCTGTAAAACCGGCTCTGCTGAGTGTTTCTGTGTCCCTCGCGTGGCTCGGTCCATTTGCGTCGCCTGGGGACTCAGTGCAGGCTTCCTTCCGGACGATGCCGGGGACATGCATCTTCATCTTGGACAGTCATTTGTCTTTCCAAGAGTGTGGAAACCCATGTTAGATGTTTTCCCCTAACAGCTCACTAAGTTGAGGAAGGAAATACTGGTGACATCATGTATGACATAATATGGTTATTAACTGTGCAGGTGTTGTAAAGCTGTGAATCCGAACTGTAGTGGAATAATTGTACCATATGTCAGTTTTTTTTTTCAATTTTTATCCTTCCTTTCTTTCTGTGTTTGCTTCTTTTCTTCTTTAAAACTATTTCTGTGCCACTTTGGTACTTTAAATACCTCTTATTTAAAAAAAGAAAAAAGAAAAAAAAGCAAACATCCCTCAAACTTTGATTAATTTTCATCTTAATGCATCTACTGTTTCCTTATTCATTTCTCCAGTCTGCACGCACACTTTTTGTCTCCTTCCTTGCTGTTTCCATTCCAGGCTTTCTTGAGCCGGCAGTTCCTTATCTGCCGCGTTCTTCACGAAGAAAACAAACGCCGAGCTCACTTTCCTCTGCTGCCCGTGAGGAGCTTGCACCCAGCGCTTGCGGGTACGTCTCGTGTGGCTCCGTGTGGCCGTCCCCATCCCCGCAATGGGAAGGCTGGGAGGCACTGGGTCACCCGGCCGCGTACCGCTGCTTTCCCCCGAGCCGGCGGGGCAGCGGTGGCCGCATGCAGCATGAGAGCCGGGGAGAGGGGACGGGCTTCGTGCCCCCCCGCCCCGCGCCGCGCAGACATTTCCCTTCTCCTCAGCTGCTCTGGTTTCCATCTGTTACGGGGCCTTCTGGTGCGACTGTTTCCTTCATCTGCTGAGCTGAGTGACGCGTCTCAGGACCAGACACCGCGCTGACCTGGGGAGTCAGGGGTTGTGGGTTTTGAGAAAATGGCTCGCATTCTTCTCCTTTGCTCCCAGACGCTCGGCCTGTAGCACACACGCGCCTGTATCTTAAAATTTTGCTAGGTACGTTTTCATTTCTTTAGGGTGAACGTGTCTCCGTATCTTAATTTTGTAAGCGACATTGGACGCCTGTCCTACCTGGCAGCTTGGGTCGGACTTGCCGGCGCGCAGAAGCCCTGCAAAACTTCATCACTTATCCCTGCCGAAGCACATCGACGTGTCAGAGTGGTCCCTCGCTAGTCACCTTGGCCAAGGAAGCGATCAGTTTCCCTTTTTCTTGTGATTTCATCTTCTTCCTCTTGGAAGCACTCCTTGTAGGCTTTTAAAATCTATTTAGACACTGGCAGACTGGTTTGGATTTCAAAATGGTGTGTGTAAATGAGGAATGCACCCATTTCTGTAACGGAACAAAGCTTTTGTCTCCAGAACCTTGCAACTACTCCGCGTGTGGGAGAGGTGTGCTCTGACAGCTTGGGCTGCTTTTTGAGGCCTTCTGTGATCTCACTGAAGGATTTTAATATTAATTCATCACTAGTGTTATGGTTGTGTTTTGATGATAGTCACTTAGGAGATGGGTGTTAGGCAACCAGCTGAAAATTACTGTAAAGTGATTTTTCTAAGTGACTCTTACATTCAACTTGAAATCCCAGAGCACATTAAAAGTGCTAATGCTCGTTCTCCTGAAAGCAAGGTTTCTACATATTCCTGAAATTAGCCCTCCCGCTCCCCAGTACCAGCCAACGTGGTGTGTGTAACTTACTCACTGATTTCTGTCTAGCTGGGGATCCTGCATTTGATGGCGTGATGTTGATGCAAGTTGATAATGGAGAAATAAAATATTATGGAGTTGCTGATACGAGCAACTGCTTGCCTTTGGGGAGAATAGATGTATTGCATTGTTGGAGGTGTAATATACCTCTGGCTGGCTTTCTGTGTGAAGGCATGACAGTCCATGCAGCTGTCACACGTTGCTCAGTGCAGAGTGAGAAGAAGCTCTGTGCCCATGAGGTGTGTTGCCTTCTTGAAAAGTGTGGAGTGAATGCAGCGGTGGCTGAGGGCAGGACTCAGTGACACCGGCATGTTTTTATTGATGGATATCAGTCGTGTGACTCAGCACCTGAGCTGTGTGCTCAGTCATGAGCAACTACCGCGTTGTTAGCAGCTTAGCAGCTCAGCTAAGCGATGACAGTGGATGTGGAGATGTCAGGTAAGGGGCTGTGCAGTGGGATGGAAAAAAGCTTCCTCCCTCCGCACTGCATCTTATGCATTTGAGCATTTCTAGAGAACATACAAAATCAGGGCCAAAAATTGGCTTCAAAAGGAAGCCAATTTGTGATTTTTCTTAATTTTATTTTATTTTATTTTTTTAAGTTTGGGAACAACAGTGGAGTGAGTGTCTACTGATGGTGTAAGAGTTAGGTTATTTGGCATGCTAGTCTGGCTAGCTAACAGGCTTTCAGATTAATTAGCTACTGTATGGTACAGCAGAAATGGGAAATTACTTTAAATGACTGAATTAGTAGTTATCTGGGTTGGAATTCAGTCAAAACTGCAGATGTCTAGGTCAAAAAGTAGTAGGGGAAGCTGGCTGGATAGTCTCATGGCTCTGGTGAAATGTCAAGTTTGTGATATACATTGACATCTTCAGTCTAGTTCTCGAAACTAAAAAGATTTCTGAGTGAGTTCTGTGACCCTGTTTCATTTGTAACAGTTGTCATAAAGGGTGGTATGTCTTTGGTGAAATAACAGATGGACACTGCTTTTCTAACAAAATTAAAAAGCAGCAGTATAAATGATTGGACTATATTGCCATCATAGGTTTGAAATAGAGGCGCTACATAGATTTCTATCTTGTAGATGTTCCTTGCATCACTGCTTTGTTGATGTATATGTTCTCCTTGCTTCTCGAACAAAAGCCTGTCTTTAAACTTGTTTTGGTTGGCTTCAGCTCTGGAAAAAAAAGGCTTTTACAGTACTGCTCTGGACCTGAGCTGTAAATTCACTACAGTTTTGATGCCATGACTTCATTCAGTGTTTAGAAGGTGTGAGAGGAAGCTCAGTTTTGTCCTTGTCGTGAAGAAGGCATAGGGGAATGGTTATGAGACATGAAAAATTAACTATACATAAAGTAGTATGTCATGGCTATATCAATAATCTCAAATTCCCAGATTATCAACAAGGGCTATTTGTGGACCAGGCTGATAGCATGGAGCTGACTCTCCTGGTTTAAATGAACTAAATTGAATTACATGTTTATTGTAGACAGAAAAAGTGAGTTAGCCTGTTTCTTGGTAGAACATCTTGATGTTGTGAAAAAATTTAATCATCCCTCTTGTATGTGATGCTGCTTACAATCTTGAGATCCCTAAAGAATAAGGGAATTTCCCCTTTTAAGCAGGCAGATGTTGATGATGAAGTGTTGTTTTTTTTTTTTTTAACTTAATGCTTCAATTACTATTCACTAAAAATATTATATTCAGAAATAGACAGAAATTCTTGTTTCATAGCATCCGCCTTACCTTCTAAAGAAAATCCATTTCATGCGGAGGTGTCGAGAAGAGTTACCAGAGTAAGTGCAACAGTTAGCATTTGGTGTTACTAACACCTAACTGCTTCTATAAATGCAGCTGCTTAAAATGTAGGTACTGAAAAATCAACAAAAGTAAAAGTCTGATGCCACGGATGTTTTTTGATAAGTAACGGTATTCTCTTTTTTGACAACAGAGACTGCCAGTATTGTCAGGGCTGAGGTTTAGGATTTGTTCCACAAAACCTTTACTTAGCCTGCCCCTGGAAAGATACTTTGTAAGTAGCCACAAATCAAACACAAATGCAATCTTCCAGAGGTTAAAAAAAAAAAAATAATACCGATATTAAACAAATACTTCTAGTTTTTGGTATCAGAAGCTTCTGAATAAGTTGAGAAAGCAGCCTCTGCTGTCACCCAAGCTTGCAGTGAGAGGCAAGGCTGACTAGTGAGGTGCTTTAGAAAGGGAAGGTGGCAGCTAGCTTACCTGGATGCTCAGAAGGATGCATCCTCATGCAATCCTGATGAACAGATCCGACTGACAGCTGTTGCTATTGCTACTGCATTGCAGACACCTCTTGAGTAAGCTGGTCCCAGTATTCCTCTTGCTTAATTTTTTTTTTTTTTGAGTAGTTTGCAAAGCTGTGCAAAATGCGTTGGGTGCTATGGAGGTATGAGAGGTGCAGTTGGTGATGCATCCTCTGTTAGCATTCATTACGCTGTGAAGTGAGAACTGGGTTTGAGGGAACTCTGAACAAGAGGCCTGTTAACAGTTTTACAAAACCTCTGTCCAGGTGGTATTAAGTCTTCGTGTATTTTAGAGTGATAACACACTGAAGTTTCTCAAATAGATTTTTTTTTTTTTTTTCCCCCCTCAACACCACCTTCTTATCCAAGCTTGGCACTGGTATACAGTGTCCTAGGAGTACTGAGGTGAGATGTTTCAACTTGCTTTGCTTCAAAGCCACAGTTTCAGTTGAGGATATAATGTAATATAGTATTACATAAGGTAATATGATGTGATATAATTCTGAGGTGATCATCTTCTCTCTTGCTGCTATTTCAAGACTAAGTTCAGAGAGCGCTGTTCTCTGAAAATACAGAGGGTACAGAGGGAGGATTTCAAGTGCTAAGCAGGGTAGGAAAGGAAGAATCATGATCTTCTGTGCTTCAGGTTTTTGGATGGTGCTTTGTGATACAATAATTTAAAAGGTGCTGTAAAAAGTTGATTGGGAAAGCTTATTGTGGAGGTTTTACTATTGGTAGCAGGCAGTTTATCATCCCTTTCAAGTACTTCTAAGTACTTTACTTTCATGATCAGTCTTGTATAGGGGTATATAACTGGGGGGATATGGAACTAGATTTTGTTTTATAAGCATCATTAATGAAAGTTACCTGAAACTCAGCTGTAGGTCCAAATAGCATCTCCTTATACAGCGTAAGCGTTGCATCTGCCACCAATTCTGGTGATTCCTAAAGTAATTGACCTCTAGCCGAGCCTCATCCATGCTTTTTCCTCAGCTGAGCACTGTATATTGGGTTCAGGGTGATGCAAGTCTTTGCACACTAACTTAGAGAGGCCACTACCTGATGTGCTAAGATAATGCCATTTATTGTTTGCATCTTAAGTAAAACACAGAGTAGGGGTTCATGCTTTTGGTCTTTTGATGGCTGTTGTATTCTGAGTCTTTTTGTAGAGAGAAAATCAATTTGGAATTTTTATTTAGCACTGCTATCTCAAATTCTTTGTACCTGTTTTAATTTCTCTCTCTACGTACTGTGTAAGGACAGGAATACATTTTTAGCTGTCTGAGATTCTTGAACGAATTCTTGAATCAATTCTGAGTCTTGAATTCTGTTGTTCTAGGATATTTGCTGCTTAAGTATTTCTGCCTTTTATTTTTTTATAAGCCATTTTATGAATCAGACCTTTTCACATATTTACAAACACAAAAAAAAAGTAATTGCTAGTCCAACAAAGTTTACAATCTAAACTCTTCCAAAGCTATCAAAATACGTGTTCTTATTTCTCATGTTTGTAAAACAGGTTAACTTAAAAAATGAGAATATTGACTTCCCTCTTTTATTTTGCTTGTTTTTCCTACTTAAAACAAAGAAACAAACAAAAAAGCAAACAAAAAAAACTACACAAAATTTTAACCTCACAGAAGGTTTTTAATGAGTAGAAATAAATTTGTTTTTGCTGAAGGGAGGGCACTGTGGGAATGGGTTTATTTTTAAAAGGTCTTGTAAACTTATAGTCCTCTGTAAATGATGCAGCAAGATTGATAAGCTTGAAAGGTAAATTTAAATGGAATGTGAATCATTAAGAGCAGGAAAGATAGTGGTTTCAGTTTTAAAATTGAGTTTAGCCCTGCTTTTTGGGAGATGGGCTACCTACCATGAAATAGAACCAGTTTCCAAGTTTGTTTTTCAGATGAGTAAAAATTTCCTTTAGCGTCTTATCTTTGAATAGATACACAGCGCTACTCTTGTATGCTAGTCATCATTTTCTGAAAAGCTTGTGGAGAATTGAAGGTAGCTCAAGAACTTCCCTGTTAGGCGTTGTGGTAGATGAATGTCAGCTGCTTCTACTGCTTGCAATAGCTTGAATGACTATGGCTCTGGAGACTGGATTAGTAATTATCTTTGACTTAAAAACTACTTCCAAGTTCTTTAAAATCTTGACGAAAAGGGGAGTGAGTGAGATGACATAGTTCTAAAACTTCAGATGACGTTTTTTTTCCCTGGAAGGCTTTTCTGTTTGCTTATTTGAGTAGAAATACGCTGGAGTCATTTTAGGAGTGCTTATCATTAAACAGCACACTTGCGAACACCCCAGTTAGTTTTCTTCTTTGTAAAGAAAAAAATGGAGACCTGTTAAAGTTCTGCACAAGAAGATTTGGTTCTCTTCCTTTTGAATCTCCTCTGCTTTTATAAAGGGAAAGAAAGCATTGTAGCTCAGTCCTGCCCGGAAAGAAAAGCCACACTGGACACGATGCCTGGTTGCACTGATCTGGCAGTCCCCTTTCCAATGTATAACTTCTGCCAGGATTGCTTATACTTTGTAGGCACCTTTTCCATGTCTGTATACACACTTATAAACTGTCTTGTGCTCAAATGGGGATCAAAGCAAATGAGCATAGAAAATAAGTGAACTTGAAGGTAGCAGTGTTTTATTCTTCAATATCTTACTCTTGTACACGGGGAACTGTTGAGAGCTTCAAGCTCTTTTCTTTTCAGCATTCTCCATCGCAGAGAATAGCTTGGTATAGTCACTTATGACGTGGTCTTATAATCACTGGTGATCACTGTGAGGCAGGTGTCATGTGAAAAAACAAAATCAAACTTCATTTATACATGCAAGTGCCTGTTCCCAGTCCCCAGGCCAATAAAAAAACACCTTTTCAGCAGATCTTTCTTCCAAAAANCATATCTTTCTTCCAAAAAAAAAAAAAAAAAAGGATGTTCTAGATGATTATCTTAATTTTGTGTTTTAAAAAGCAAAAAACTCAAGCAGTCCAATAAAGAGTAGTCATGGAAGGTGTTTTGGAATTTGTCCTGTATCTCAGCTGCCATATTCTGTGGGAAATCAGTGGGCCTATTTAACAGTCCAAGCAGTAAATGAAGGTTCCTGAAATCTATTCACTCCATCTACTGTATTCTGTTCAGTGTACTATTTTTCTTCCCCCCCCCCCTTGCCCCCAAACCCTTTTTCTTTATGGTTGACTTCAAGTTAGTGAAATAATTTAACACTGCTTTTAAATAATCTATTGCATATGATGAAATACAGAATTAGTGTTTCTTAGGAAAAAGACCTGTAATACCAGAAAGTAAGGCTTGAAAAATCTAATAGATCACGTGTGATTTCATTTAAAATATTTACTTTATAAAACATTGATGTTATCTAGGGGAACAACAACAACAAAAAAGGATCATTTGTAATTCTTTTCCAATATAATATGTATTTTATTTGCTGAAGGGTTCGAGGCAGTATGCTAAATATATTGGCCAAAAATTACCATCAGTGCTGGATGCTGAGTAAGGGCTTAAGTTCAGATGTAGGATGATTCATCTTGCCACATGTAAAGAGCATAAGGGAGAACTACCATTTCGTTCCGCGATCCTGAAATATGTTCTCTTCAGTTCTGTGAAAACTCTGGCTTTTCACTTTGGATGTATAAGGTGTATTTATCTTCACAGAAATGAGTGTGGATATGTGGTTCCTGTACAAATGCAGACTGTGATCTACCAGTATTTATGAAGAACACATGTACAGGAAAATGACTCTTAAGTACAAGTCATAAATTGAAATGATTATAGAATATACATGGACAAATATACCATGTGTGGTACGGGTAGACTGTAATTTCATCAAGTGGTTTTTCAGACTTCATAAACTATGAATGAAACATGATTGTATTGGCCTTATAACACGTAAAGTAAAATATAGGGTCTGGCTACTTTAAAGTGCTCATAATTCCCTAGCTGGCAATAGCCTTTTGGGATAATGATTAAGTTTAAAACCTGCCCATGATTAAAAAAATACATTTCAGTGAAAATCACGTGTTCAGAAACCCTGGGAAACATTCGAGTATCCACCTCATGAATTTTTACAGTTCCCAGCTTTCTAAACACCGTGAGGTACTTGCAACCGCTCAGCCAAAGGGAAAGGCTGCGAGCCCTGCTCCTCCATCACCTGTCCGACTATCTTCTTCTTCACCGCCTCGTTCTGCGATGGCGGCCACTCGGGTGCTTCCTCAGCCTCGGGAGATGTCACCCTGGCCTGCCACCGCCGTTCTGCACGCCGAAGAGGACGGGGGCAGCCATGCCTGCGGCCTGCCCCGGCCAGCGCAAAGCCTCCCGCTCGCTGCGGTGACCTCTGCCCCTCGGTATCCTGTGACACCCCGCCTGTCTTTGTGCTCAAGTTTACTCGTGATGGATACGTTTCCCTCCCAATCGCAGATGCCGGGCTCTCGCAAAGCCAACAGATAAATTATTTTCAGCTGCAGGCCTGGGCTGGGGGGAGGAGGGCGGCCGGAGCGGGGCCCCTGCGCCCTGGCCAGGCCCGGCTGCCATCTCCAGCTCCTCCTGGAATATGAAAGGGGACGACTCTCAGCCCCTCAGATCCTTTTTAAATGCAAAAGAATGTAGGAAATTGCCAGATCAGTTGGTTAATCAGTGACAACTGCAGTAGGCGCACAAAAAGCGCGGCCCTTAACAAGAGTCATCAGTTGCGCCGGGTGTTTTTTCAGCGCCTCAGCGGGTCGCCGCTGGCCCCACCTCTTGAATCCTCGGCTGGTTTAGTGTCAGCTTTATAAGGGGACGTAATTGCTAGGAGATTTCGTGGTGACTGATGGCAGCAATATATGGCTTCCCTCTGACGCCTCCCCCCCTGGTCCCGCTCGGGCTTTTTGTTCACGCTGTCCTTGCATCGCCATGGCCCATGTCCGCAGCGGGGACCGAGTGCTCGGCACCGGCGACATTTCACCCTCCAGTTAAAGCTTAAAAATCAGATATACTGCATGGGCTGTGCTTGGGTGATGTCCAGGCCCGGTGCAGAGTTACGTTAAACGTGCTGCTGCTCCTCTTCAGAGGGTTATTTGCGAGATAACACAGCTATCGAGTATTTTTAAAAGTATTCCTGAAATATTTTTGTGACTGCAATTGTTTTTCTTACTTATCGAGGACTATTTTTAGATAAACCTCCTCCTTCTCCCATCTGTATTTTAAACTTACGTTGGGAGGGAGGGTGGTCGTATGACCAAAAAAGGCCTCTTAAAATTCCAAGGCACATAACACTAAAACTGAAGTGTTTCTGGCTTAGGCTTGTTCCTCCCCCCTGCCCTGTGTTTGTAATGTACTTATACGTAAAAACAATTTTTTTTCCGCTCTGGTTACCGTGTTAAAAATCCCCAAGTACATACTTTTATTAAAAGGAGTCAACACATTCCCCTTTTTCTTCTGGACTGGAAAGAAAAGACCGTGCCTGTGGCTCCTCGCTTAACGCTGTTAGGTGCCGATTTAAGATCGGCAGTGCCCCATGTTAGAGGAGCGCTCGCAGCCCAGCTGGCGCTGTGAATGCAGAAGTCGCTCACCGCCGGTGTGTGTGTTGCAACAGCCAGGCTGGGTGGGTTTGCATCATCCTCCTCCTAGATGATGCTGTTGTGGTTCACGTATCAAAGCTCCTGTGAACTTGAATGACGTAGGATATTGTTTCCAAATGTGTGGCACAGGCTGAACTCTAGCTGGTCATTCCCGCATCAGCTGCTTGACAGCAACAAGCTGCCAAATATTCTAAGGCTGTTGTGCCCTCAGTTGCCTCCTTAAAAGCCTGTTCTTTGCCAAAGTACATGATGTGTTAAAGAAATAAAATGCAATCTGGTTTCTACTTAACTATTGTATAGGAAACTTAGTTTTAATGGATTTCTTGCCCCCCAAAATGTTGCTGAATAACATTCATGTTGTTTAGGTGACTCCACATATGCAAAAAGTGGTTTATGTGAGGTTTTCATTCCACCTTCCTCCCTGCCCCCCTCCATTTTTAGTTCAACAGGATGTATTAACTGCCTTAAATTTGCCAGTGTAGATTTCTGCAGGGGTGTGTTTTCCGTGAAGAGCTAATTAACTGCATTTTACTAAGACAGATGTGAAATTAAACTCTTCAGAAATACTTACATTGTATTTGCTCACTCTTCTCACTGAAGGCAGAATATTCCTGTACCACGTGTGTTCATTCTTTTCATCCTCGCAAGTCCGTTCTCCCTTTTGTGGGGTGAGGGGGCAAGATTCCTGGCATCCTTTGATCTAATACAAACTATATGGACTAAGAATATGTGCTAATCTATATGCAGGAGGAATGTTCTGTGCATGAAGAGCTGTCTGTGATAGAATGAAAACTGAGCATTAAACAAGCAGGAGACTAGGCGTGCTTCCTACATGCGTGGTACGGCACCTGCGTAACTGTCCTGGTATCAGAAATGCTGCTCACTCCGTAGGTAGATGAGCTGAAAGATAGAAGTCTCATAAGCTGTCTTCTGTAATGGTCGTTTCTTGGCATAATTTTTATGAAGTTATCAGGATAATTCATGTGTTTATGGAGTTTTTGGTGAATGCTTTCCTGCAACATAAAATATGTCTTTGGTTGCTGTCATTTGTGCCATCTACTCCCATGTGGCAAATACTTAAATTACTACCCCTAACAGCCAGTAGGAGCTTAGAGGTTTTGAAAAGCAGTTTAAATACGCAGTGTTTAAATGCAGTTTTAGTAGCCTAATGTTTAATCCTACATTTTGAGGCTCCAGTCTCAAAATGACCTTTGGCTTTGGTTTTTAGCTTGAGAGGTCTTTTCAGCCTAATTCTTCCAAACTGCATGGTATTTGCAGTGCATATTGTATTGTGTTGTGGATGCATAGTTCCATTATATACGAAACTGTTTTGTTTGTGTCTGTCAAGTTTTGTCTGAGATATCAACTGATAGCTGTAAATACATCAGCTGCGTATGACACGTCTCACTTGGAAGAAGAGCTTCGAGCAGTCAGTATTAGCTGCCTTTACACATTCTGTTTATTCTGTTTACTTGCTGCGTGGCTATCACAAATTGGTGCTAAATCTCTTGTATGGAAGGACATAGAGGGACCTGCTGATTTACAAATAGTTCTTCTGAACAGAAGAATGTGCAGATGGCATTGTGGAGGGCAGGCACGTCTGGAAGCTGCCCTTGCTGCTTCCTGTTCTTGAGGGCCGGGACCTGCTGCTTTCTGCTTTGGCAACAAGGCTAGTGAAGTTCAGGTTTTGGTGTCTGCAGTACTAGATCAGGTTATGCTTATGCAGCAGCCAGTCTTTATGAGTAAAAGTGGGGAGCTGCCCAAGGCTGCTGAACTCTGAAATACTAAGTCGAGCAATGGTTAACTACAACTTAAATGGGAGGACTGGCTGTTTAGGACTGGAATGTTGCGGAGTAGAGGGACTAGAGTAAACGTAAGCTTTGTCTGTTGAGACAACAAGGTTGTTAAGCAATCCACTGTGTCCTGGTGGTTGGGATCATACCATTGCTTTGAACAGAAGCAGGTTGTCTAGGCAGCATTAAGGAAATATATTTGTTGACTCTTTGAGTTCAGTCTTCTTGGTGCAAACTTTCGTGTTCAGGAACAGAAAAGCTATAGAATTTTATAGTAAAGTCTGTGAGTTTGGTTAAGATTATATTAAAAAAAAAAATCACTGTCTCTTCATTCACACATTTATTCAGCAATCTGCCTGTTTAAAGATTCAGATAGCCGTTTCATGAATGTCTGTTGGTTTTAACTTACGGGATAGTAGTAGAGAAGATGATGCATAAATTTGTATTTTTAAACTATTCAGTCAAAAAAACAAACAAAAAGCAAACAAACAAACAAAAACCAACAAAAACACCTTCAGGCTGAACATACCAAGGTCAGTCTTGGTCCAGTCTTGACGTTAGTATTGCTTTCATGGGGAAGCGAACTATACTGCTTAGTGAATGTCATAGTTAGAATTACTCTTTGATGGAAGACCTACCTTTGTTTTTGTCTGTGCTTTAAAACAAACAAACAAACAAAAATGCTTGACAAGCCTGGAGGATTTAAGCTGAGAAATTACGTTGCTTGTAGTGACAGAAGCAAAGAAACAACTGCAACTTATTGTAAGGTTGTGACTCTAGTGACTTGCTTAGCTATATAGAAGACATCTATCCTGTTAACATAGAAGGTTGAGACCTTACTAGGAAATTCCACTACTGACTTTTTTTATCAAAAAGTTGGTTAATTTGTTTTGATCAGACTGTAGCTGCTACTGTCTTTCATTCTTAAAAGTGTAATATTAGTCATATGTCACATCAGAGGTGTGACTTTTTTTATTTGGGGAGGTAGAATAAGGTTTGGTGAGAGCACAGCTGACTGTAAAGGACTGTGGTCATAAATTTAAGGCCAAACTTAAATCTGAAGAAATACTACTGCAACTCGTAGACAACTTCTCAAATATGTTTTCATGCTGTGTTTCAAACCTAATAACTTTAGCATTAACAGCAGAAACATGAAATTAATTCACACTACAGATAAAAATGCAGAGCTAAAATCATAAATAGCGGCAAACGGTGTATTCGCTCTTAATTTAGGTGACGGCTTTGTTTGCATACAAACTGTACCCTAAACTTAGAGGCTGCTGATCTTTTTAAAGGCCATGTGCTCCAGAAACCAGACGTGTTTTGGGTTCCATAGCGCATCTCCTTCCATGCAAGTGACAGGTCCGTGCCCAGATCTGCAAACTGGGACGGAGTCTGCTGGTCAGAACGGAGGTGTGTTTGTCTGAGCAAAACCCTCACCCCATTCCAGTGTGGGCTTGTGGGTGCAGTGGCAGGTCCAAACTAGTGTCTGCCAGTGTTGACTGTTGGTGGTGGCTGACCAGCACTTGAGTTTTGTTGGAAGCTTGTCAGCTGCCTGCAAAGTTTCATTAGTGCTTCAGGAGGGTAGAGCATGCCTGCCTTCAAAAAGGGTTCCTTTAGTGGGCACGATTTCTGTAATAAAATCAGTGGAAGCAGGTTATCTTGGTGGCTGGGAGGTGACAGTAGCTGTGCACTGTGCTGCTTCACTTCCACGCAAAGCGACCGCTCCATTAGGCAGAGGCCCTCGGTACGTGCTGGTGCCTGCTCCTGACTGCAGCGTGCAGCGTCGGAAGTCTTCGGGTGATCTTAAATCACTGGAGGGGTCTTCACCGTGACCCAATGGCTTGCTCTGGAGCAGTCTAATTCTGAAAGCTTGTTTCAGTGAAGGAGGCTCCTTCTTGCTTTGTCCGAGCTTTCTTATGCTGTGTTTTAATAAACTGGTTGAGGTGGGAAGTAGTACAGATGGCTTTTGCTTAATAAAGAAAATGAAATCAGAAGAAACAGATATTAAGAGACATGAAGGTGGCTCGTAGGAATTTACCCTCAAGTGATTTAGAAATATAAGTGTTAATATCCCAGCTGAGCACTAAAGAGATTTAAGAGTGTAGTTTTAAAGGTGACATTCAAATGCTATTTTAAGAGGAGTGATAAATGCTTGTGCTTTTCCTCTCGCCCTCTGCTTCATGCTGTAGAAGGTCCTCTTGACAATGGCAACAAGAAGCGTAATAAATGTGCTGATATTTTCTCCCTAAAACTTGTTTGGGACAAATTGCCTCCAGTTAAAATAGTTTGGCCTGGCATTTTGCATCCAGAGTGACTGAAAGCATCCCTCCTCTGCAACAAAATGTAAGATGTGAAAGTACAAATTGTAAATCTTGTTTTGTGTGATCACTGGTTAAGGGCAAGTCAGTATCTGCAAGTACGGTCACTACTAAGAAATGACAACGGTGCAGAAATAGTTCTTTTGTTTTTATTTGCTATATGGATGGGCTTCCTTGACCACAGCATTTAAAATTCTGGTCTTCAGAAGGAAAGATAGCATTAGAGTAGTTTTGGTCATAAAAAGCAGATCCAGACAAAATCATTTTAGTTGTTGTGGGGAAAGGGGAGGTATATCAGAACATGTAGGCATTGCTGTGAAAAAATAAACTGGAACTTCTCTGAAGCTGTTCTGTTAACATGCATCACATTATTTCCCACCCCCCCAAGTCCAAGTGCATATGTTGTTAGGTTACTCTTTTATTATTTAAATTCTTTTGTCATTGCTAATTCTCCTTAGTGAGTTTTACAGAGTGTAGTTTTCAGGAGAACAAAACTTTAGTGTGGTTTTCTGAAGTATAATAGTTGCAGTTAGTAGCATGATTGCTTGAAGAGGAATAAAGAACTGCAGTGATAGTGTTCCCCATAATCGTGGTGAGGGAAATTATGGTATGGATTCAGAAATCTGCCGTAGCATAACATGAAGCTTTTGAAATTAATTTTCTTACACAAATTCAGCATATAGTTTCACTTAAATGGGAAGATGTGTCGTGTTGTCTTTCAGTTTATAATTTCATTAAATTAAGATAAATTGCATGTTTAAAAAAATAAATACATTTCTTTCCCTAAACATTAAGTTAGGTCTCGGAGTTTGGTATGTTTTAGAGGGTCACCTCTGTGCGTGTTTGAAAAATCTGTTGTCTCTATAACTAACTTTAGGCTGTCGCAGGACTTGGTGCTTCTGCTTGCTCATCTGATTACGCAGCTCAAGGGAATAAGGTTAAGGACATGCTGTTGGTAACTAGAGCGTTTTCAGGGCTTTAGTTCGGCAGATGGGCTGCTTGGCTATATTCATACATCTGCCTACCTGCTGTGGCAGCTGCTGCTGCTGCATGTTGTGTTCTTTTGTTCTATTCCACCCAAGAAAGGAACACTAGGAAGTGTAGTGAATGGATTAATTTAAGGTTAAGGGTAGTGTTTTGCTTGCTTCCTAACTCTCTATCATAATAAAGCTTCTGATAAAGCTAATGCAACCTTCTTAAAGTGAAATAAATTTTTAAGATGTGTTTCAGGGGCTGAAAGTAGCTATCGTTGTCTAAAAAAGAGTTAACTGTGTTTTGTTTATATTGCCCGATGTTATTTATTTCAATATTTTCCTTTCTTTCTCTCCCTTCCCCCGCTTCTTCTAGGAGCAGTAACCAGACTTTGCCTGACACTGCGTGGTCCAAAAGAATTAAGGAAATATGGAATGACATGAAGGAGATTAGTTGAGGATTAAAGGCTTTGAGGACAAAACACCTCACCGAGGTGAAGCACAGACTAGCATTCTAGTTGTAGCTCCGAGGAGCTGTGTGCTGAAAAAAGATGGCAGATCCAGGAATGATGAGTCTGTTTGGAGAAGATGGGAATATTTTCAGTGAAGGGCTGGAAGGTCTTGGAGAATGTGGATATCCTGAAAACCCAGTGAATCCTATGGGGCAGCAGATGCCCATGGATCAAGGATTTCCCTCTTTACAGTCATCTCTTCATCACCCCCCTGCAAATCAAAACCAAGCAAAGTTGACCCATTTTGATCACTATAATCAATACGAACAGCAGAAGATGCACCTGATGGATCAGCCGAACAGGATGATAAGCAATGCCCCTGGGAATGGTATAGCGTCTCCTCATTCACAGTATCACAACCCTCCCGTTCCTCAGGTTCCTCATGGCAGCGGTGCCGGTGGTCAGATGGGAGTCTATCCTAGCATGCAGAATGAAAGACATGGGCAACCCTTCGTAGACAGTGGCTCCATGTGGGGGCCACGGGCAGTCCAAGTGCCAGACCAGATAAGGGCACCGTACCAGCAGCAACAGCAGCCGCAGCCCCAGCCGACACAGCCGCCGCAGGCGCCCTCTGGACCCCCTGGGCAGGGCCATCCTCAGCACATGCAGCAGATGGGAAACTACATGGCTCGTGGTGATTTTTCAATGCAACAGCATGGTCAGCCGCAACAGCAAAGGATGAACCAGTTTTCTCAAGGCCAAGAAGGCCTCAATCAGGGAAACCCTTTCATTGCCACCTCAGGACCTGGCCACTTGTCTCATGTGCCCCAGCAGAATCCCAGCATGGCACCTTCTTTGCGACACTCGGTCCAGCAATTTCACCACCATCCCCCCACTGCTCTCCATGGAGAATCAGTAGCCCACAGCCCCAGATTCTCCCCTAATCCTCCCCAGCAGGGTGCTGTTAGGCCGCAAACACTTAATTTTAGTTCTCGGAGCCAGACGGTACCCTCACCTACTATAAACAACTCAGGGCAGTATTCTCGATATCCTTACAGTAACCTTAATCAGGGATTAGTTAATAATACAGGGATGAATCAGAATTTAGGCCTTACAAATAACACTCCAATGAATCAGTCTGTACCAAGATACCCAAATGCTGTAGGATTTCCATCAAACAGTGGTCAAGGACTAATGCACCAGCAACCCATCCACCCTAGTGGCTCACTTAACCAAATGAACACGCAAACTATGCACCCTTCACAGCCTCAGGGAACTTATGCCTCTCCACCTCCCATGTCACCTATGAAAGCAATGAGTAATCCAGCAGGTACGCCTCCTCCACAGGTGAGGCCTGGTAGTGCTGGAATACCAATGGAAGTTGGCAGTTATCCAAATATACCCCATCCTCAGCCGTCACACCAGCCCCCTGGTGCCATGGGAATTGGACAAAGGAATATGGGCCCCCGAAACATGCAACAGAATCGTCCGTTTATGGGTATGTCTTCAACACCACGGGAGATGGGTGGGCACATGAGACCAAATGGTTGTCCAGGTGTTGGCCTTGCAGATCCACAAGCAATACAAGAGCGACTAATATCTGGCCAGCAGCTTCCTAGTCAACAGCAGTCTTTTCAACAGCAAATGCCAACCTGTCCTCCCATGCAGCCTCATCCAGGGATACATCATCAGTCTTCACCACCACCACATCCTCACCATCAGCCTTGGGCACAGCTTCACCAGTCACCACAAAACACACCGCAAAAAGTGCCTGTCCTTCAGGTAAGTTGCTTCCAATGAGTAAAAGGTTAAATTATTGCAAATGCATTTTGGTATACACAAGATCTATGGCTTCAAAATAGTTGATCTTGCTTGACTACCCTGTTTTTCACTGGTTATGTGGCTTCCTTGGTACGCAGAAGCTAAAGGTAAAGTGAGGTTCAGATAGCTTGCTAATGTTCTTGCAGTAATTATTGCAGGATAACATTATGGATAGACCGAGATACAATACAGCAACAGGACAAACTGAATACCTGCTTTTTTTTTCTTGTTGGTTCCTTTGAGGGGGAAAATGGGAAGCACGTGTGAGAACTGTAATTTAAACTAATATCTTCTGTATTTGCAACCTGCAAAAAGAAGTGTGTATTATAATGGGTTTGTTTTAGGCAAACTGAGGATTTTCTTTAAATGCTAAACAAATGTTTTGTTTAAGTTAAAGCTGAAATTTTCATATGTGAAAAAATTTCGGGGATGAACTTTGTTCAGCACTAAGTAATGCAGTTGGGAAGTGATGGGGCAACGGTTTGTGCAACAGAAGACAGCAGATGTGAATCATAGTCTAAAATTAAATCTTCTGAGGCTTAAATGAGATCTCAAGTAAGACAGAAGTTTTATTTTACCGGGTCTCTGATCTGCTGGATTTCAATGAAAATACATTGCTTCCACGTTATTTTTCGAATAAAAGCTAGAAATGTTAAAACATCTTGATCCCTCTGTAGCTTAGCAGGTTTGGCTATGTGTTAGTATGTTAAGCCTGAGCTGAAGAAGTGCCTTTCGGGATCTTTGGGTTTGCCATCGCTTGCCTCTGGCTCTGTCAGTCAATCATTCACGAGGTTTTGGTGCTGAACAAATAGGTGGCCGAGATATCAGAGGTTTAAGTATTTTTAAAACCACTCGGTAATTAATGCCAAGTAGCTCTGCCCATAAATATTTGGAGACAATTGTTGGAATGCGGTCGTAATGATACGACGCTACAACCAGCCTAATAAATCATAAAAACAGCTGTCCTCGCCGGCGTCCCGGGACCGCGTGGAAGGCAGCTGCTCGGCAGCCCCCGCCGCTGCTGCCTGCCGGCTGCTGCTGTTCGCCGCTCCGCACAGCGTGGGGCGGCTCTGGGAATCGGAGGTACGCGCCGCGGAGAGGCAGCTGACGAGGAGCGGTGGGCGTAGAGGCTCGGCAGCTGGGGGAGGCTTCCACGTCCTCCGAGGGGGGAGCGCCGGCTGCGCGTCGGGTGACGGAGCCCCGGAGGGGAGGTCAGGGGCTGAGCGAAGGGCAGGCTCTTCGTGGGAGCTCCCCGCTTGGAAGGGGAAAGGGGGTCTTCGTGACAGTCCTTCTCTCCCCTGCCCCCCTTAAATGGGGTGGGAAATTCTGTTCGTAGGGTGGCCCTTCCTCTGCCCCACCTCCAGGCGCGCGCTTTGGAGAGCGTAAATAACTTCTCGCATGGACTCGTAGGGCTGAGAGCCTGGTTCTCGGCAGCGCCTCGTGTGTTATCGATTGCATGGCGAAGTAGGATGGAAAAGGAGTGAACTCAAGTCTGTATCCAAAAAAAAAAAAAAACCAAGAGAAGAAGCAGAAATTTTGAAAAGGGGGAATGACAGCGTGGAAAAATCTGTACAAAAAAAAAATTGGGGATCGGAAAAAGAGGTATAAGATTGGAGACGTTGTTTTTGCCCTGAAGATGAGAGCTGACACATCTAGCGGAAAAAAACTTGAAAGGAAATCTAGACGTGGTAAAATAAGACTTATAAAACCGTAAGGATCCAAACCCAGCATTGCTGATATCTTTCACAACTAGCAATGGTGGGGATGGAGGAAGGGGAGGCTTGAGGTTGACCGTAACAAAGGCAGTGCCCTGAAGCTGTGGTCTTCTGCAGTGGAGATAATTCCGTGTTCTCATCTGATCATCCAGTAAACTTCTTTTTCACAGCAACAGATGGTTTGGGAGGAGGAGGTCTCCTTGTAGAATGGAAAGGCTTTTTACATGTTCTTGCGTTCATTTCCCTTTAACCGAAAAGGTAAAATGCAGGCAGCTCAACTCTAAAATGAGCTGCGCGACCTTTTACAAAGTTTTGAACTGCAGATGAGTAACTTGAACAGAGGTAAGTGCTAAAACTAAATAATTAGAGGAAAACCACATGTTAACTCAAATTATTTGATTAAAATCAGTAATTCAAACAGTTGTAGCTAGCCAAGTAACTTCTCTGGTAGCCTACTTCTGTTAGGTTTTTATTTGGTAAAAGTTATTGTTACCATACCTTCCCATTAAGTAATTAGTTTGAGACCTGAGTGTAGTAATGAAACACTTGACAGGCACTCATTTCCCCCTGGAAAACTGTTTGGATCAAATATAAATTGTTGAAGTCAGTGAAAACTCAGCTCCTCCTCATCCCCTGGGGAAAAATGCAGATGTGTGAAAACCCTGCTCTTAAGACTGAACACCGAATTTGCAGCTATCCTGCCTCTGTCGTGGTTTTTCCTTCGTGTCAGTTGGCACCGAGCAACAGTTATTTAAATGCCTGGTTTGTTTTTATTTGTATAAAATGAATCAACAACATGAATATAGTCAGTGAAATGAAAATCTCTGTGTGCTTTTAAATCAACAGAAGCCATCTTAGTAATTATTTTTCAGTGATTTGAAGCTAGCCTTATCATGGGAAGGCTATAATACTTGTGGTTAACCAAATTACTGTTTTGTTTTTAGATACGTTGGAAGGAAAGTGAAGTTCTTTTGCTTTTAACTTGAAAGAAATTGCTGTGTCGATTCGAGAGCTCTTTACTTCTTTTTGTGTACAAAACTGGTAATTATTTTGGCTGGGAGGTACAGCTGGTGACTGACAATTCATCTGGGCTAGATTAATAGCCAATAACTCGTGGTTACTAGCACCTTGTTAGCACTGACTTGCTGACTTCAGTTGAGTTTTATAGATACTATACGCACCACCAGTGCGTCGGGACGTGCAGTTGGTGTGCTTGATTTTCAAGCCCTGTTTTGAAAACGTTCTTCAGCAAAGGCTTTCAGAAGAGTTCAGTGGCCGTGGGGTGGGGAGACAGGTTCTGCGGTGGCTGGATGGTTGGCCAAGGTACAAAGCAGAGGGTAGGAGCAGCTTGTTTGTTTTCACCATGGAGGAGGCATCTGTGTTGGGCTTGTGAGCTTCTGCTCTCCCAGATATTCATAAATGATGTGGAAGAGAGTGGAAAGTCAGATGACAAAGTTCACTGCTGTTGTTAACAGAGTCAAATAAAGCTGAGTGCCAAGTGCAGAACTGAGGAAGAGCCTACGATAACGAAGCTAAATGATTAGAAATACAGTAGGAACGTCAATTGTTTGGCCGTAAGCTGTGTAAATCAAGGCATGGTGCCTGGGCAATGAAATGGCAAACAAAAATCTCTACTTAGGAAGAGGATCTTGTTGGATGGCTATCTGAAAATGTGCTAGAACAGTCAAAGGAATAAAACAGTAGGCATTGCTATGGAAGTGGCAGAGAGCAAAACAAAGGTTGCTATCCTGTTGATACTCATATGCGTGGTATGCCTATGTGGCAGTTCTTGGTCCCTTCCTCAGGCCTTAGAAAATAACAATAGCTCTTGAAAAAGTGCTGTTGACAGAGAGGGATGGGTTAGTGGGGAAGGGAAGATACAGTGAAAGCCTGTAAAATTGTGAGTGATACGGGTGCATGGAAAAGGCAAATATGAAATAAGGGTTGTGTGCCTCCTGTTTTTGTCTCCTGAATGCTTTTAGGACATTCAGCGAATTATCAGGTGGTGAGTTCAGAACAGCACATTAAGATGCTGGTCTCTGAGATGTTGTGCAGGAAAATGCATCAGTGTTGGATAAACACGAAGGCATCACATTGGGCTCATCAGACCTGTGCCATAAATAACAAGGTTCATTATCGGGATGCATTGACTGTGTATGTGTTTAGTTCTTGTACTCTTCTGTACCCCAGACTTTATCAGAGATGGGATATCAGGTTAGTTAGGTCTTTGGGGTTTTATGCCATGCAGTTTCTCTTACATTTTGATAGTAATTGGGTGTAAGAGTTTTCTCTGCCAAGAATCGTGGGTGTGTTGTTCTATGGAACTTTTTATTACAATAGCTGCTGGCTTCTGTGTGGGCTGGAGTTTTGAGTCCAATTCATTAACCATATTCCACAAACATGAAGTGATCTACTTTATTTGTAGTCAAATATGGGAATACTTAAACAACAAATAGTTATGGTTAATAACCTCCATGCTAGATTAAATGGTAGAACTCTACAGCAGCACTGACAGTGTTGAAGAATATGGGGCTAAGGTGCCCAACCTCTTTTGGAGAAGGTCTGTTGTTTTGTATAAGCAGTTCACTACCAGATTTATTCTTCTGTCTTGTTTACCTGTGGGCATGTGACTTTGCTTTGCGTGGTAGCTCTTGGCTCTCTTTGGCGTGAATGCATTCTTTTGAAATTTCCTGCCCTTCATTGTAGGGGAAGAGGCAGGGAAAGTCCAGCTGAGTCACCAGCAGAGTCATCCCTATGACAGGGCCTTTCTGCATTTAAAACTCCACGTTGCTGCCTCAGCGTAATTTATACTTGGACATGCTGGCATGGAGAGGGGTATTAATGCAAACTATTATCAACTGGAGTGACTCGAAGCGATATTCTAACCCAGCAGAGAGTGCGTGTTAAGTCGGTACTGCTGGCACACTCAAATTAAGTTGACTTTCTCCTGGGTACTTAAATATTTTTAATGCCTGGGAACAATAGGAAGAGGCAGCCTCCTTATCTCCTTACTGCCTTTGCATAACCAGTTATCTTTCAGTGTGTGTACTGGAATTTTATTTAGTAAGAAATGTTATAATTTCAGATGGTTAGGATTCTTCCTATAAATGAATATTCATAAGGAATAACCCACCGTTCCAGAAAAAACTTGACTTTTTCAGCTGTTGAGTGTTTAGATTTTTGACCATTTTCCTGTAAATAGGTAGAACTACTCCAAAATTTTTTTACAACTTCTAAACACTGTTGGGTTCTTTTTTGTTTTGATACAGAGGCTCTTTGACGTGACCGCTAGCTGGTCTCTTCGGGTACTGCATGTGCTGCGCATTTGGCGAAGTCTCAGGGCTGCCCTGGAAATTCTAGTTTTGTTTTTCAGGTGTTTGTAGACCAGCAAACTGATGTACGTTGGCAAGATTGTTGAGGGTGGTAGACTAAATGGAATAGATAAAGCACTAATACTCAACCTTAATCGTTGCAATTGTGTATTATTCATATGTACAGAAATATGCATACATATACATGTATGGTCATATGACCATACAAACTATAAACACACATGCACATATAAAAATATATATAAAAAACCCCTAGGTGAAATCGGAAGCTGTGGAGAATGATGAATGAAAAGCTGGGAGGAAAATCCATAGGATTCATTCCAAAGTAAAGGCTGGTAGTCCTACATTTTTCTTAGGTTTACAAGCTTCTGCTTTATTTTGTTGAGGCTCTGAAGAACTTAGGTACTTGAACGGTGTATGCAAAACAATTTATTTTCCAAATAAAAGAAAAACAGACCATTAAAGCTGCTTTTGGTAAAAGTATTGAGGTTATTTCACACCTGTGGAGTATAATACTCTCCTACGCTGATAACCTGGTTCATCTGTGAGATAGTTCGCATCCAGGTCTCTCAAAGGATGTAATAACTGATATCAAATACTTTTGCCAAGACACAAAAATCTGTGTTACGAAACTCCTTAGATATATTCCAGACTAATAACTGATGTTAAGAGATCCAAAGACTTATTTCCTCCTCAGCCTTGAGAAGGCTGTATGTGTTTTTGTAAATAAGGGGTTAGAGTGATTCTGGAGTGAGTTGGCCTTAGGGCCAGAGATTTGTAGTTTTGAGGTAGTTTTGCTATGTAATTTTTTGTTGTTGTTGCTCGTTTGTTTGTTGATTTTGTTTTTTCTTAAGTGTTAAGGAGGTGCAAGCAACTTCAAGAATACTTCTTCCCTCAGGTGCCATGATTTGACTGCAATGAAAATAATTTGTGTCATTAAATTATCTGCTTTGGGTGAAGTTTTGGGTAAAGTTTGCATCATTAGCATACCGATTTTGAAGGCTTAAGAGTTACCAGACTTGTTCTTCAGCATGATTATGTTGAAAGTTTCTATGATATGTTGGTGACCTGAATGTGTTTTTCCTTAAAATCATTTGCCTTATCTGAGGAATTGCCTAACTAGAAACATTTTTAACTTATGCTGCTGTTCAGTACTTCAGTACAGTGTCTTGATCTGCTGGTGGTCATTTCCAGTGGGATTTGGCAATCATCTTATTTTTCCATGACTGAACACATTCTCATGTTTTGTATTTATTTGAACAAATTTAAATATGTTGTTTCAGAGAAGCTTTTTTCATGACTGAAAGCTGATCGTGTATTCAAA
This sequence comes from Anseranas semipalmata, assembly GCA_013399115.1. NCBI lineage: Eukaryota > Metazoa > Chordata > Aves > Anseriformes > Anseranatidae > Anseranas > Anseranas semipalmata. The sequence continues at coordinate 46,378 of VXAA01005752.1, forward strand.
CCCTTATGTCTGTATCATCATCAGCCTACATAACCTACAAGGGTGGAAAACTGGGGGAAATGAAAGGAGAAACACTTGATTTTTTTTTTTTTTTCCCTTTAAATACAGTGACTATGTTGGTAAGGAACAAAGTAGCAGTTGAATTAATAATTTCCTGTGTTTTATTATGGACCTTCGTGCTGGTCTTCCATTCTACTCTTGCATGTGGAATTTGAGGCATCCGTTGGTTTTAAACTATCAGCCTTTGCATGTATGGTGCATGTGGGTGTTACAAACAAGTGTCCTCCTCCTTCTTTCCTCTGAGGACAGTGAATGTACCAGCTTCCACTCTGAGGAACACCATGGCTTTGAAGTTTGATTTGTCTGCAGAGGCTGTTTCCTCCCTCAGTTCAATGGGCCAGTGCTTTTGACTTTCAAATGTACAGAATTGAATTATAATGAAAGAACTGATAATTTAGTTAGCTATGAAGCTAACATGCTGGTATGGTGTCTTTTTAAAAGGGATGGCCTCACCTGAACAACGTATCAGAATTACACCAAACAGGGTGTATTTGTACCTTCCATTCCTTTCCTTGTGCTCTTTGAGAGCTTTCCTTTCTAGGTATCTATGTTCTTTTAGTAGCATGGATATATATTTTACAGGTGGTAGCATGGTCTGGATTTGGGGAACAGATTGCTGGGTTCTTCTTTAGAGATGTCATCTAAAAATACTTGGCACCTTATTTTGTCAACAGTTCTGAAGTGTAGTAGCTCAGGAGAGAGAAACACCCTTGATTTGTGTATTCCCCCTGTGGTTAAAGCATCCCTGTGTGCAGGTCGTTCTCGTGGCCGATTCTGGGGCCCGCGGGCCGGGGTTGAAGTGGCTGAGGCCGACTCTCGGGAGCGGGGTAGGAAACGCGGGCAGGAAGCGGCGCTGAGGGAGGCGGGAGCAAAACCCTGGCGGAGCAGCGCCAAGGAGGAGGAACACAGAGGAAATGGCCAACAGCCAGTGCTAAAACGGGGACGGGGAAGCTCAGGGAGCCGCAGCCACCTCTCGCGTGCTAGCTGCTGCAGTCACCCGCCCGCTGAGCCCTCGCGAGCAGCAGGCGTTCGGCCCGCTGCGGCCCCTTGCCCCTCTGCAGGCCGCAGCTCGCACACCGGGGCGCTGGGTGCGCAGGCCGAGGCCGGGGGGCTGGAAGGGAGAGGGAGAGGGGCTGGGCTGTACCTGTGCTCGACCAGGTGCTGGCTTCTGCACTGCTCTCGTCCAGCAGCTGGAGCTTTGTGACTCTCAAAATGCCTAGTCAGTGCTGCGGAAAAAAAAACAAAATCCATGCAAATAAATCTGGGATGCAGTATCTTAACCCCTTCCTTGCGCCAGCACACGTGGTTGTTCGGTGAACCCTTGTGCTGCTGAGGGTGCTTATCTGGCCAGTTTGCTGCTGGCTAGGTCACGTTCCAGCATCTGTTCACGGTGTGACCTCAGGATCACCCAGCTGGTGGTGCGGGAGTGGGAATGCTTGGTGGGAGGAGACGGGGGCTGCCTCCTCCTCTGGTCTTTAATCAGAGGTCCTCTGATACCCTCACGTGAGCACAAGGTTCTGTAGAACTCGCTAACCGCCCTGGAGTCCTCCCTCAAGTTTTGATAGGTTAAAACCTCCATTAGAAGCCAAAGCTTTGTCCTGTTTTATTGAATTAGAGAGATGGTCAAATTCCAGCTTCTCCCTTTTTTTTTTTTTTAAACTCTCACCTTTTGTTCCCTTTTTCACAAATATAAATGATTTAATTTCAGAGGTGTTTTTTCCTTTTTCCTTTAGAAAAGAAGGTCTTTTTTCCTCTTCCAGCTGAGATATTTGCAGCTATTTTGTTACTGAAGAGATGAAAGAACGTCCTCTTTCCAGCAAAGAGAGCTTGGCACAATTTTGTTAGATGTGCATTGTGTGCATTGAAATGAGGGAAGATGCCTCCAATATCCATGAATTGTTTTCCTTGAGCATGAATGTATTGTTTTTTTTCCCTTCGACATAAAGAAATATTTAAAAGCAGTAAAACATAGAAATAAAACTCAAATGCATTTTAAAGTCTTCTTTATGAAGAAACGGAGCTGATAGATAGGATGGCTTAGTGGTCTAAGCATGGGATTGATTTCTAAACTTTTGAATCAGCATTCTTTCTGCATTTTTTTAAAACTCCTGATTCAGATTCTTGCTCAGACATCCAATACTCTAAAACGTGTCATCTCCCTGCTTTCCTTGTAACTCCTTCCAGCATTGCTCTTGCTTCAGTGCAGCTCAGGAGGACAGAGCCAGCCAGTTCAGAGTAGGAAGTCCCACTCCCCACTGCTCAGACTGTTTGGTCTCTTCAGAGCTGACACTCACTAGCCTGGCAGAAATGTTAGCCAGGAGGAAAAAAAAGAAAAAGTTAAAAATAAGTAAATATGTATGTACACGCATACACATGCTTTTCAATTCACCCAGCAGAATAGCCTGTGGAAGAAACATGCTGGGGAGGAACGAGATTTCCACCTTTAAGAGGCAATTGGAAGTGAACTCATGCAACCAAATGTCATTGCCTCTTGTGCAGGAATTTGGCAATTGTACAGGTTAACCTAAGAGCAGAGAAGTTGCACAAGATGTGGAGCAAAATGGGAAACAAGTGGATCTCTCTGATCTTCCACTGTTGGGAGGAATTGTTATTCTTTTGCTTCTGTTGCTCCATCACCTGTGCATCCCTGAATCAGTACCAGGGATCTGGATGCAATTGTTTCCTCAGCTTCTTTATGTTAATTTTTTGTTAGCCAAGCTTGGGAGACAAGCAGCTCTTGTATATATCCTGAACAAGCATGCAATTTAGGAACTTTTGGGAGTGGGTTCACAGACGTTGTAGAAATTAGACATTGAGAAATCTTAACTTCTGGAGCTTGGCAAGTTTCTATGGAATGCTATGAATCTTTTAATTTTGGAAAATTGCAAGTGTTTGTCTTGGAGCGCAACGTTTCAGCGTACAACACAAAATGTATCTTTGCTGTATTGATATAATGTGTTTCAGGGAAAACCAAACAAATTTTCTTTCACTTTCTATTTTGTTAAATATAAACTCTTGTTTTCACGAGAGAATAAATTTTCATGTATAGTACAAGAGTTTCTCAAAGGAATGTATGCCCACTTGGCAATAGACCTTTTTTTGTAAAATGGACTGAATAGTTTAATCAGTTGTATCAGTTGAATTAGGAAAGCATTAGTCGATTTCAATCGTTTAGTGTTTTCTTATGTCTTATGTAACTCATATAACCAAAAGAACGTAATGACCGTAGTAATTAAGAAGTTAATACCTCTGTAGAGTTTGAACTTAGTGTTCTTATAAGAAGAGAGACAGAGAACTCGGAACAAGCTTCATAGCTAACTTCCTAAAATCTAGTTGTCAGTATGAACTTTGTTTTTTCCACTCTCCTTTTACATCTCTCTCCCTCTCCAGATGGCCCTCCATCCACTTGCGTTCGGGTACTTCATATCTTTTTTGGCCCTGCAAGACTCTGATAACTGTGATAATACCGTAATTTTCCTTACATGTGAGCACTGAATGATATGAAGTGCTTTATTTTATTTTTGGAATAAATCTTTCTGTACCAGCCAATTGTTGCTAAATATAGTGAGAGGCTTATAATATACAGTGCATGTTTGAATTTAAAGCAATACTTACTGTAAAAAGTTGACCTCTCTGTTTACGTATACAACTGTATACGAAGCGTGGTAGTCATTGCAACTGTGCTAGGCTTTGGGCTTTATAGTTGTTATTCATATCTCAGGTTATTGTTATTCATATCTCAGGTTATTAATGGGGTACTGTAAATGTTTGCTGGGGCAAGGACTGTCACTTGAGGAAATACGGATAAATGCCTATAATGTTGGAAGGCTACTTAGTTCTCAAGTCTTTCTCTGTGCTAGCCTCCCTTGGAATATTTCAAGAAAAGTTGTTGGAAAACAGATAATTCTGTAACTAAGGCATTATACTGGGATTTAGGGAATTTTTGCTATTTGACAGAGGTTGCTTGTTAACCATTTGTTTCAGGATTGTATTGTTAATATTCCTGTACCTGTTCATAGTCCTGTGTGTTTGTGAGGTGCTCTGTAGCAGTGCTAAGCAAGGGGCGGCAGAGCAGTTCCTGAAGTTCCCTGCTGTAATATCCAGTACCACGTAGATCAAGAACTTTTCCATGTCGTGTAACACAGAAATACTTCGCTTGCCTGCGCTTTGTCAGAAATATGCATCTGGATAGGATAATGGCGGAGGAGACGCGCAGCAGCAGCCACAAACTGTCACAACAGCCACGAACTGCAAACTAAAGCTCAGCTTACCATTAGCTATTTCTGCTGCTAGTTCGTGCTGCTGAATGGCAAAGGTTGCATGGTTGGGAGCGAGGGTGTAATCAATATGTGGCTGCGGCAGCTTGCGGAGGATAACCCTGATGGGCTCCGTCCTAAAAGCAGGGAACTCTGTTCCTAGCTGCGCCTCACTTTTTGGAGGTGTGAGGGGTAGGTTGTAATGGGTTGCTTTAGACGCAACTCTAGTTGTAACATAAAACAAAATTAAAACCTGGTATTGCTGTAGGCACATCTGATTTGAGACCCGCTATGTATAGGGATTTTTACGTTTTATTATAGGTTTTGTAAAGAACAGCTGGAGCTCATTAGGTGGTCTTTTACTAAAGATAAGGTGCTTAATGTTTCATAGAACAATGTTAATCAGACTGGCTGGATAACTAAAATATGATCTAGACGCTATAATTAAGAGTTATCTCAATTGGTACCTCTAAATGAGGTGTTTGTCCGCAGAAAAGGAAGCATGTTTTTTGAAGGTGAGGGGTGAGTTTATTTCTAATGACGTTTTCTGATTTAATTGTTAGTTTAGTTCAATTACTACAGGAGCTGGGAAAAGGCCTGGCTTTGACATGTCATAATATGCATATTAGATAACATATTCAAAGGCTTTCTTTATTTGTTGCTGTGACTAAAGAGCGAGAGCTTGAGGAGTATCTTGGGCTCTTGGCGTAAATGGATCTTGGGCAGCATACATAACATCAAAGGGTTTTTAACAAGTCTGTGATTTCAAGCCCACTTTGTCATGCTGAAGTTAATAAAATACTGCAATGGAAAGGCCATTTGGGGAACTGCTATCTTCCCACCTCAAGAGAAAAATAGAATTGATTACCGCCGATCTCTTGTGGCTTTGTATCTCACGTGCATCCATTAGGATCTTGAGTCGGTGGTTCCAACCCGTGGTCTGTGTGCCTCGAGCCCCCCGTGGACCGCTTGTAAGCGGCCTGGGAAAGGTGATGCAGGAAGGCAGGCAGGTTGTGTGCTAAACAACAGCGCGCGCAGGGGAGGTTTCTAAAGAGAATTAGTGTACTGCCACTGCAGAGGCTTGCAATAAAAAAAAATAAAGGACATGGTGAAAAAATTGCCAGCAGAGAGTTGTATGCCATGGCATAAATGTCGCTTCAGACTGGATCTGGTTAGACTGGTGTCTGAAACGACAGCGGTTACAGCCCGGTGTGAAGCGAGGTGTGGAAATGGAAGGGGGCACGGAGGCATGGCGCTCCCAGTCCACCTGGAAGCAGCGGGCTGTCCCCATCCCCTCTGCAGAGGCTGTGGAGAGAGGCAAGAGAAGGCGTGCTGGAAATGCTGGGTCTGCGTTTGGGGGCAATAGGCACAACCGAGCCTTCTGTGGAGCCGCAGCTCTTGTAGCGGGAAGCGGCGGCGTGGAGCCACCGTTACCCGAGCTGCCGACAGGTGAGTGTCCGTAAGCCGGCTGCGGAAGATGCCTTTCGCCTGCGACGCGTCCCCTGCACGCCCGATGACTCCTTCCACCTCAGGACGCGTCAGGGCAGGCGAGCCCCCTCACTGTCCCCATGTCACAGGGTGGAAACGTGCGGCTCGGGCACGCCGGGGTTGCGCAGGCCGCAAACCTCCGCCCTCTTCCGCCCCCGGCCACCACGCTTCGGGCTCGGCCCGGCCCTGAGGGCGCCCATGGAAGGTGATGCTGCCCGGCCCCTGCGCTCCTCCCGTGCCAGGCCGGACGCTTCTGTCCGGCTGCACGCGCGGCCTTGGATGGGCAGAAAGCCTGCGGAGGTGGTCTGGCCTTCTGCCTTGTCTTTTAACGCATCCAGAACACGAAGCTGCTGCGTTTAAAGGACTTCTACCACGTCTAAATTATGTAGTCAAAGCTCCTCGTGCAGAATTGTAGAGGCTGATGCATAAAGGGTATATTGTCATTGCACATGAAAATACCTGCCTTACTTCAATCCACCAGTTTGTGTCTGGAACGCCACAAACACAGAGTTGTTGAAATCATGGTCAGCATGTTTTCCTTTTAGCTCATGAACGCTTTCTCTGAGTTGTGAAAGCTGAAGAAGTAGATGCTTGTGTTCATAGGTAAAGCAAAGAAAAAGTTGTGGGGGAAAAAAAATACGTGTTATACACTACAGCCCGGGCTGCGAGTAGTTGAAGTATGACCTGCGTGTCCTCTGCTCTCAGTCATTACCTGCTTAGCTCTGATGCCTGCTAGTAGGTGCAAACAATGAGACTCTTGCTTTTCTGCATCTCTTCTAAGTGTCTCTACACTGGCTTGCACCAACTTAGCCCAAAACGAAGCACTCCTGTGAGCCATCTAATTGCCTCCATGGGTGGGGATGGGTACGGGGGTTAGGTAGTAAATTAACTGGTCTGGAGAGCCATCCGGGAGCTCTGGAGTAGTTTCTATGGAAAGCAATTTTAAAGGAAGAATTTGTTCTACCGTCTTTTATACTCATTGATTCACTCCTTGTGTTATGGACGTTGTGTGTAGGAAGCTCTTGAGGAGGAGCAAGGTTCCCAGCAGAACGTGAGGAAGAAAGGAATGAAATTCTCTCTGCAGCCTTTTTAGTTGTATTCCTGTTGCAAATCAAGCAATTGGATACCAGCATCTCCTACTCTAACCCACTCCTTGAAAGCGTATCACTAGTATTAAAGCATTGCAACTGTGTAAATCAGAAACTGATGACCAGTAATTTCATAAATTGCTTACTGCTACTTTTCTCAAACCTTTATCATCTAGGGTGCCTAAAAATAAAAATGACTTCAGTATTGTTTTGGGAAAGTTGTGCAAACGGAATAGAAAAAACGTTGCAAACGGACTCTGGAACTGTGGCATCTTTATTTAAAAAGTAACCCTTTCTGTATCAAACAGCACTGTTGCATTCTGAATGATAGCCCTGATATGAACAAAGGCAATTACTAGTCAAAGAAAGATGTAATAAACACAAACATCTGAAATCACAGGGGTTTTCCATATGGTGTTTGAGTAGTCCTCTTTATAGCTATGAGGCTTTAAGGATGTGAGCAAGGTAAGACTTATAAAAGAGGCAATAGCTATTTTTTTCTGACTGTATTGGGCAGTCTAATTACAGGCAATCAACCCCTTTTTTTCAGGTCTGAAGGTAAAACTTACATGACCAAAAGCTTGGCTTACCTACCCTACTGGTTTGCTTAATAGAGATTTCCTTCCCCTAGAATATTAAACATAAAGGGGTACTCTAAGCACATTTAACTAATTTCTGATCTAGAATGTCCAGTGTTTGTCACATTCCAAATTACATTTGTTAAAATAAATGCATTTTTTTAAATCTAAACAAGATCTTGCTGTTGATTTTTACTGTCAGTAGTCATTAGGAGCAAAGTACTTGTGAAGATTGTCTGGGCCATTGAGTTGTGCCTCCAGCTGTCGCATGTACCATCTTATGAAGTACTTTTCATAACCTTATCAAACTTCAATTTAAAGAGCACTTGGCTTTTGCTCTCAGTACTCCTTTTCGAAATCCTGACCCGAATCTGATTACTCTGATTGTTGGAACCAGCATCAGACTTTCTGTCCTAAATTTATTAGTCACTGGTTTTATACCCAATTTGTTCTTGTGCCAATTTTACCCTTCACCTTGATTCTTTTTCTTTCCTCTATTAGGACCTGCTGATGTTTTCTTAAATAGCAGTTTGTCTAAAGTAAGTTAAATTCCCTCTAGCCTTCTCCTTCAAGATAACCTGTACCTGTATCTGTTTTAAGTCTAATTGTTGTTGATGTGTATGATCAGGACTGTATACAATATTGTGCTACTGCACAAATACTTCCCTGGGTTCAGTGGGAATCATCTTGAGATGCACTTTAACATTTAATTTTCTTCTCCTCACTGTTCCATCACAGCGGTAGTTTATAGACATCCTGTGGTTAAGTACAAATTTCTTTAGTCTTCAGCTATGCAGTCTCACCTTGTTTTCTGTATAGATAAATGAACACCAAAAATCAGGGGTGATAACAAAAATTTGGAAGTACTGAAGTATTTCAAGTTTGGAAATGCGTATGAAATGGCAGTTAAATTTGTGAGGGCTTCACACTGATGGGCTTAATTTCTGTCAAAGTGTTTTGCAGTTGTGAGCTTTCCACAAATTTCAGAGCATCTCATTTAAAACTGGGAATGTGGATAAGCACAAGCTGCTGTACTGCTGCTAGAGTTGCAACTGCGTAATGCTTAAAGGACACCTTCCTTTGCAATAACACTTAAAAATACTAATTCCTCTTACTCATCTGCAATCCTCTTCCCACAGCTTGAGCTCAGGGCTATAATGGAACCTATTATAGGCAAAAGGTCTGTGACTCAGCCATCGAGCCATTCAAACTCTTGGCTTTTTTAATTGGCACCATTAAATCTTTAGTAGTTTTTCTCTCATAAAATGGGTACCGTTGGTGTAAAATGCATCGCTGCTGAAGATGTATCATACCTTTTGCCCTCGGATTTCTGAGAGTTGATGAACTGAAGGTGTTTGAAGGTTGGTTAAATTTTTGGATATCAGAGAGACTTTTCTAGAATTAATGCTTTTCCTTAATATTTATGAGTGCGTCTAAAATTAAGTATACGAAAGCCATCTCACAAGTCGCTATGTTTGCAGGCTTTTTTCTTTTCTATTTAGAGACAGGAGAGGGAAAAGAAAGGCCAGCCTTTCTTCATGTTTTAGTTTATCTCCTTAGAACTTTTTTAACCAGTTCTTTTAACTTTTTTAACTGTCTTCTACGTGACAGAATGGAAAACATGAATTCTTGAGTATGTAACTGGGAAGAACCCACATGATTCAGCTGAATTTTTCTGTTCTATTCTGTTTCGGGTGTATTAGAAAGAGAAAATGGAAAGAACTGTAGTTTGGGAAGGGGGTCAGAAATCAGGAGAGGAAGTTGAAAGAACACAGTGAAAATTAAATGTTCATATATATGTTTGCATGTATGAAAAAGAAAAGATAGCTTTTAGTTGTTCTTTTGTTGTCTTCCCCTATACTTAATGTGTGACACCTCAGTTTAATATGTGAAACCTTGCTTGTATGTCTTTGGTTGTTTTGTTTGCATATTTCAGTGCCTACTTAAAGTAAGTGTCACAAAACAACAAAGTAAGCTATAGAAAATGTTAAAGTAATTTAATATGCATATTTCAGCTGGTTGTGTTTACAGAGCGGCGGCAAGCCGTGAAGCTGGGAGCTGGGGAAGGTCAGAAGTAGGGCTGTCGTGGCGCGTCCCACTGCCCGCGAAGCAGGGTGCGATCTGTGTGCACGGCCACGTCCTCTCTGTTCCCTTCCTTCCACCTGCGGAAGAACTTCTGTGATCCGAGTAGCTGTTTGATTCGTTTGCTCATATTGCCTGAGCTATTGCCCAATAATTTATTTACAGTGTATTATCCAGGCAACCCTATTGTGAGTATCACTGTATCTCATGCAGCAGACTGACTCTTCCTACAAATGCTCTCTCTTTTCATATCTTGGTAAGGAATTAGTTGCTAACTGAGCTTTTTCAATGGTAATTTTAATCCTAATACAGAAAAACCTCAACAACCACTATGCATTCATCTTCCAAACTCCCCTGCAATATGTTTTCCCCATTTTACATGTGAGGAAGCCAAGACAGACGGACAGGGAGTTGCCTCAGGCGAAAGAGTGATAGACCTGGGATTTGGGGCTTCTTCATGTACATTATGCCAGGCTGTACTGCCTTAAAGCTGAAACCAGGAGTTATCCAAGTAGATGCTTGCAGTCATGATTGGTGAATACCTCACAAGAAGAGGGTCCATGGCAAGTCCTTTGCTGGAGATCCATGTTTAGAAAGAAACGAGTATGTCATTTTACAAAACAAAACAAAGCAACAATAAAAAAAAAAAAAGGAAAAAAAATAGAGAAGTGCCACAGTGAGTTGAGGTTGGTGGGAAAAAAGGACAGTGAATTAGCTTCCCTATGTTCACTACTTTGAGCACAGACCATCTCTTTGCAGTCTCTACTTAAGTTTTCAAGGTAACATGAGTCTTCTCTTTAGGATATTATCTTAGTCATTCAGATCTGATTTAATCTAGGAGTCCCATCTGCCCTGTGTGCTGAGCAAGGCAGCAATTCTAGAAGTAACTAGGGAGGAGCCGGTCTGTACGTTTGAGATATTACAGTAAGAAGTACTAGGAAGTAGAACTTGTTTCATAAGTGACGTTAACTAGGGTAGTGCTTTGTTTTCAAGGATTTTAAATACCCAGTAGTTCAGACTGCAATTTGAAAATGTAAAATATAATTTGTAATAGTTTTTCTTAGGGTTCCAGTGGACTTTTCTTTTTTCAAGACAACCGTGCGTGATTACTGTTTCGCTTGCAGGGTGATTCACTTAGTCAGTGTCTGGAGAAACCTTTTGAATTTCTGCTGGAGAAGAATACTTCAATGCTAGATAAAAGTGGGTTAGAAAGTTACTCCAACTTATAAAGAATAACTAATAGAAATAAAAGTGATAGTGGGTTTTTGGATTTTCTTTTTCTCTTCTGAGGTGGAACTTCTTTGTAACTAAGGAAATGGCATTTTGAACATCAAAACAAAATGTTAACATTTAGATCATTTTAAACAGTGAATCTCCTTGTAGTAAGCATGTTCACATGTGCTGTGAGGTTGAAATAGCAGCAAGTAAAACCTCTTGAAATTTGGAGTAGACATAAACAGTACAGACAGGATGATTGAGTTACTGTGGATATCATCGTATATCAGAGAACATTTACCAAATATGGCCTTTTGGGGGAAATTCTGAGATCAGAACCTTCTCATCAGAATAAGTCAGCAAACATAAAGATAAAAATCAGGGGAAAAAAAAGTTTTAGACTAGGATTAACTTTCATTGCCTTGGTGGTGCCTTCTGTATTTTACTGTATTAGAAGTCTATAGGATTGGAGAATTGTGTTGTTTTTTTTTTGTTTTTTTTTTTTTTTGCTTGGTTGGTTGCTGTTTTTTAATTCATAGCAGAAAAGCCTTGTGTACAAGTTGTAGTTTAAAAAAAAAAAAAAGACATTAGTTTAAGCAATGAATCTAGAAGATTTTGTCTCTTGATTGTGGATACAGTGCACCTTCACCTTGGGGAAGAGGGAGATGGCAAAGGGAAGAAAAGGGATATTTTATTAGTCTAGTGGGGTCTGTTGCAAGTCATCCAAATAAAATATTGATGAACCAGAAGTTTTTCAGCTCTAAACTGAAACCGAATTGTGTATTGTGTGTGGTTTCTTCTGATGCTTTAAGATTATTTTTCTTAAGCTAATAAACCCTATCTGTAAGACATGTTGGCAAAATTGAAAAATCTTGCTGCGAACAATGGAAGAATTCAGGATGTTTTATTATTTAATGAAAATATTTACGGATGGTGTTGTGGAAGTATGGTGGTACTTAAGTGGGACTTCCTTTCTATGTACAGGGATAAAACTCAGGTTTGAGTCCTTTGTTGCATCTGGTAGACTCTTAAGCACGAGGACATTTTCCTTTCCTTGGGCTACTAGAACATGATAAATATTTATACCCTTGGGGAAAACTTGTTCTTTTTTTCATGAGAGCTTGCAGGTAGAAGTGATGAAGTTCTCCCTAAAAGTTCTCTATGAATGTTATCATTAAACTATTGAATGATACATTTTTTGATATGTGCAGGCTTCTTAAACACGCATGTTTTGCATGCCTAGAATTTGATGGGGGGTTAAAGTAACTCTAAAACAAAAATGTTGGGCTTTTGTTTTCCTAGGAATGTAAGGGAGGTGCTAGGAAAGTGATAGATCTTAACTAAAGTCTTACTAATGTATTGGAATAAACACCGCATGTAATTTTCTAACAATACATTTGAAACCTTTGGCTTGTGGCTGCTGTATTTCATTGCTTTATGAATGTATCGGCAACAGTTGTGTCAACAACCACTCAGTTGCTGCCCTCGTTCATTGCCACGAGAGAAGGCTTGGTGGGCAGTGGAGACCCCCAGCCTGCCTGCCAAGACCCGGGCATCCCTTGAGGTTGGCTAGACCCACTGAAGACCCTTGGAAGAGGGGCTGGAGGCTGCCCCGGTGCAGGGCTGTGTGGCAAGCAGTGTGTGGGTTGCCAGGAGAAGGCCAAAAGGATTGGCTGTGCCTTATGGCTACCCAAGGCTGGTAGGGGGAGACTGGAAGATGCTCGAGCCAAGATGAAGGGAGGTGATGGTGAGTGCACACAAATGTATCAAGTAGTCGCAGACATGAAGGGTGTAAAGCCGAGTTTGAGGACTTCCTGGCACAGGCACGGTGGAAAAAAGAGTGCATTTGTATACAGTGGTGCCAAGTAAATAGATCGGGGCAATATGCAGTTGTACCCGTGGCACTCTTGTCTGCTCACCTCTGCTCCTGGTGTGCTCCCATGCAGTCTTTGTTGCAGTGTGGCCCCTTGGATTCATTGCTGAAGTTCTAAAGCGTTACACGCTGCCCTTGCCAGCGGGCTCACAGTGTGTCCATCAAACAGGTGGCATTTCTGAGGCTTGCATTTACTTGAATGTTAGGCATAACAGAGCAAACAGAAGAAGTAAAAACTTTGTGGCCTGATAGTCTTCAGCTTCCTCTAGTAAAAAAACAAAAAGCAACAACAGAAAACATGCTTCTTCTCCCTCTTTCCTTTTTTTTTTTTTTTGTTCTCCCTTTCTCAAGTTAAATTGTACTTTATTTGAGGTAAAATATAAGACTATGGGGTATACTTTAGCTGAATCCTGATGAAGCACACTTTAGTTTATCAGAGATTTTGCAAATCAAAAAAGAGACAGCTTTAAAATTTATGTATACACCTTATATATATTTCTATCTTATGTAAATAGATAAGGTACATATATATTATTACCTTACATGCATACTTTATGTTTACAGATACAGCCTATTAAATAAGTTTTCCTGTAAGTTTTCCTTTCTGGGGGAGCTGGAAGGGGTGGGGAAGAAAAGCGCCAGGCCAGAAATGCTTGTGCGGGTTGGCGCGTGGTGCTTCTGTTGTCACTGCTGCCACAGTGGAAGCCTGGACAGAACTCGTTTGGTTGTCCACTAGGGTCAGAAGAAGCAGCTGCAGGTGGGCTGATGTTTGGTTTCCTCCCGAGTCCTAAACCTGGTGCCGTTTGCTCTGCATGACGCTCAGTCAGATTTCAGCAATGCTATAGCAACATACTGACAGAAGGGGCTGTGAGCTAATTAAGGTCACTCTTAAATTGGTGTGATTTTAAGTCTCCTGTTTAAAAAAAAAAAAAAAAAACTAAAATTTTAGGGGACACTTACTGTTTTTATTGCTATCTCCAGTCTGTAAGCACTTAATACGCCCAGTGAGGACTGTGTTATTGGGTTCTCTTTTTCTGGACAGGGTGTGTTAAGTAGAATTCATGGTTGGTATCAGAGGTGCGTAACCTGTGGAATGCAGTGTGATGGAGGAGCTGGTTACTTCAAAGAGGGAACAAATTGCTTCATATTTGACAGCCAGTAACTACCTTGAAGGAAATCTGCTGGAGGAGGGAGGAGATTGTGTGTGCAGGACACTGCACATCTCATCTGCCCTCCAGAACTTGGATTTCAAAGTGTGGCTGGAAGATATGCCCAAGGGAAGGAGGAGGATGTGCTCGTTTTATAGAGGAACTGCTTCATTTTCACAGTGAAGCTGAACAGCTTTTTGGAACGTGGAGGCAAGCCCCAGAACAAGGACTGCCTGTATATATACTGAAACGTTAGGTTAGTCTTTATAAGACTGAGGTATTTAATAATAGCAGTTTCAGCATTATTGCTTTGGTTGAATATGTGAGGGTGTTTCCTCTCCTATTCCCCCCTGTTCTGGAGAAACTAAAGCATCAGACTAGGCGATCTGCAAACCATTTCATCCCAGCGTGTTCTTAGTTTACTGCAGGACTTCCCTCTCTTGCCTGGAGTTGTACAGCCACCACCTTGTTTTCGAGGGGTTGGAAAAGACTGGTGATAAACCTCATGGATATCCTCTACTCTAAGGAGTTTAAGTATCTTGGTAGTTGTGCTTGGGCAGTGAACATGCATAACTTTGTAAAGAAAATAACTACATTTTTAAATACGGGTCCTACTTGGCAGAATTAAGGTGTTAAGAAAAAGACATTTATGGGCCATTTTCCAGGAGGGCTCTTGCTGGTCTGCCTCTCATTTTCCCACCTGCGGCATAGTCGGCATAGCGCAACCCATGCAAAACTTGCGTGGTTGAACTCGTGTTGGCATGTTCCCGGCATGTTTACTGCTGGATAATGGAGCGTGCACAAAAGTGAGGTCTCCTTTGGCGTGGCTGCGTGGGGAAGGCAGAGCCAGGGCAGAGCGTGAGCTGTCGACATCAGCAGTGTGGGTTTTGCTGCTAGACTTCCGTGCCTCGTTGTCCCACCCTTTGTGTGTCACCGCAGCCAAAGCTAGTAAAAAAATTGCCAAAATCCTGAGTCCTTGGCTTGTGTGCACAATGATGATGGAGAGTGGAGAGTCAGGCTTGTGCTAGCTGCTGCTGTGCAATATTTAGCACCTGCCCTGCTTGCTCTGGGAACAATCTTACACTTCTGTCTAAGATAGGATATATTACAAAGTAATCTGTAACATAGAAGTATTAATAAAATGTTTGCCTTGCAGCCCATCGCGTTAGCAGTTACATACAATCCATGTGGCAGCGGTTGTAGTTCCGTGCGTGGAGGGCCCACGTGGAGAATACGCGCTTCCTTATCCGAGGGGAGGCTCCGCAGCGCTGCTGATTCGGATCCATGGTCAGCAGCCCGGAGAGCTCTCTGATGGGGCGTTAGGTACTCCGGAGCTGTGGGCAAACTCACCAGTGCTTGTGGCGTGAGTAATACCTCGCCTTACATGAGCACAAAACGTTGTTGCTGCATGCGATTACTGTAAAATATAACGTGATGTTTGCTTTTTGGATGGCCACGTTAGTGTCATTCATCTTTTGTAATGCGTTACCCCATAGAGGGGCAACACCGGAAAATAATTCTAATGCTATAGTTGTGCTGAGACTCAATTAAAGAACTCTGTATCTTGTATAGCGTGTTTTTATTCTTACACACACAGTATTTGGTTGATATTTTCAGCTCCACCAAGTTAGCAATGAGTGTGCTCTTGCAGTGGTGGCTGAGGGCATGAGGGCTGGTTTTAAACATTTCCATTCCACTGTGAGGGTGCTGCAAGCACCAGAACTGTGGTTGTCTTGATTCAGAGTTCTTCCAAAAACTTTGGGTCAGTGAGGTTTATCTTTGCAGTAGTTGTATCAGTTTTTTAAAAATAGTCTCTGACCATAGTAACAAAGTAGGAAGCGTGCTTAAGGATTAAAATGATATTGCAGTAGCACTTCGCTAAAACGTGAACTTTTTTGATACAAAGTGATATTTAATTGTCAAGTTCTTTCTTGATAAGGAGGTGTTAATCAACTTCTCTTTTCCATACATTTTCATTCATATTTTGTAGAAGTATGGCAAGAGATTTAGTAAGCTACAAGATTCCTGTTTAGTCTATCTGCAAAATAGCCTCGTTCCATTCTCATCTGGTGTGATGTTTTTGCCCTTATTGCAGAAAAGATCACTGACAACGCTGGTAGGTTTATAAATGCAAGTTGTCACCTTGGAACTACAATTTTTTTAGAAGAGTTTCTGAACTATTGATATACCGGTGCTTCAGCATCATATCGCCCAAACTATTTAAGGTCTACTATTTTCATACAGTAAAGTAAAAAAGAATTGTACATCTTTGGTTCAAGACAGGCATTTCACAGAAAAGGGAAGGGTTCATCATTCACAATAAAGGAGGAGAAACTGACTGGTAAAACAGATCTTGGAAAGAATTATGGGTGTGAGCATATTCTTGGGGATACTTCTGGATTTTAGCTACTACAGGAAATTCTACTATGCGATTTCTGAGGCCGTGTTGATTCCTGTTCACTCTGGAGTTCTTAACTGACACATGAACTTCGCAGGAGGACAGTGTCTGAGAAGTGCTTATGCTGGGCTAGGGAAGCCAGAGCGTGCTTCAGGTTGAGGGAGCAGCAGGGCAGGCCTGGTGCTGGAGGCACTGAAGGGACAAGTTGAGAACTGCAGGGACAAAGCGATGTATAGAGACACGATGGGGAAACTTTCCAGGTGATTTGTTTAGAGGGTAGTCGAGATGAGTAGTTTGTTCTAAATAATCCGGAGAGATGATGAATCCTTTCATTAACTTCTGAAAGGAGGAATTATGGAGCAATTTATACACGCCATGGCTTTTAAACATCTTGTGGACAGTGCTATCAGGAAGGACACGCATTTTCTGTGGCGTTACACCGAGCTGCTTCCCCAAGTGTTGCTGTCGCCCCTCTTCTGTTTTAAAGAACTTGCTTTGGTCACAGGTTGCTGATTAACTTTTCCAAAGCGAAGGCGATAACTTAACAGAAATAGAAAAGAGAATATTCAGTAAGAATTTACCTAACACGATTTTTTCTGTTGTATAGATATTGTATTGGAGAGGTTTGTATTTTGGAGCTGGTGGGAACTGATTGGGCGCTGACTCTGCTGCTACACAACTCGGTTAATAAAACAAAGTCCAAGAAAATCTGAACAAAATGTGGTTACAGTAGATCTTTTTTAAAGTGATGGAAGAGACCAGGGAGACTGGAAACACCCCGGCTGGAAATTAAAACAGTCCTGATAAAAAAGCAAAGGAACTTTTTGTGTTTAGGGCTGATGTTCAAATTTCACAGAGTTAGCTGAGTCACGCCGCGTACTTAGCTGCTCTTGCTTCATAGTCCTTCGGGCTCAATATTGGCTCAAGCTGTTGCTCCGCTGGGGAACTGCCACTCATCTGCTTTCAGCGCTTAAGTACAGTTGATTGTGGTTCAATCCTTGTTCAAGCAACAGAGAGATTCTCCTTCGCCTCCCTCCCTGCCACTGACCCTCGCTGGGTTAATCCCGCATCGTGTCCATCTTGCTACTTTACGTGACAGGCCCGGGCAGGGACACCCCGCTGCTCTTCCCTGGGCTGCAGAGGCTGCAGAGCTCACATCCAAACCTGGAAGCGGCCATGAAATGCAGGCAGCTTGATTTTTAGTTTATCAAATCTTGGGTGATACGTGTTTGGAAGCTTAAAAATAAGTTTGCAAACCAGAAAAGGGAGGTTTTGCACTCCAGAAACAATTTCTGAAATACTGTTTTCGTGCAAAACTTCCTCAGATATTGGTGGCTTTCAGTGATGATGCAGAAGTGTATTACCGTCCTGGGTAACCTGTTGAGCTGCAAATTATTTTAAATGCCCAGAGTTGTTGAAGAATTGCTGTTTTGCTCTAATAAGCCGCGATCTTTAGGAGTGTCCTGCATTGTGATATTGCATGTTAATAGCATTGATTAACTGTCAAGCGCGGGGAATTGATGAGAAAACGTCCATTGTAAAATTAAATGGTATTACTGAAGCCTGTACCGCGCTGCTGGTTAGGGAGGTGACTAGACCCAGTAGTCTGTGGTAGGAGTATTAATGTGAGCTCCAGGTTTTTTCGCGTGATTAAAACAGGCCATCTGTTCTTTGTTAAATGTTTACAAAAACAGCTTTTCTCTAAAAGATTTAAAGAGATGTGGGTCTAGTAAACACACCAATGTTTTTGAGCACCGTTTTCACCTTATTTCAATTAATACCAAAAATAATTCTGCTGCAATATCAAATAGGATTAATACCTATTTGCGTTTAATCTTCACTGGTTTCTCTCCTGTGGAAGATTAAATTCTGTACCAACATACTAAATTATGGCTTTATTATGGCTAAAAGCAGCAGGAGAAGTGATTTCTGTGAAATACATAGATAAATTTTTCAATCTTTTGGTAAAAATTTATCATATGCTTCTTTTCCTAATTTGTAAATGGAAAATGGTGTTCGTTCTTCAGAAATTATGATCCTGTAACTACAGTTAATCCTTTCTAGATCTAAAGAAGTAGAACTATTTGAAATAATTCCCTATGGTAGGCTTAAACTAATATTTACTGGTGAAAGCCTATTCTTCTTCCTCTTCTCCCCTCCTAAGAAAGAGCAGACAACTGGGTTTGGGTAAGAAAATGCATCTTTCATGCTGCTTCCGATCTCCTCTGCTCACCAGACTTGTGCTGCTCCTACACAGCTTCACACTAGGGAGCAATGTGGGGTTGTCGGTAAGGGATACGCTGTTTTAGAATATTGCAAAAGCGCAGGCACAGACTTCCTAGAAAAATGAAGTTAATCACACCCAGTTCTTTGAAAGTATTCTATGGTTTACAAGATCACATATACGTGAACCATAAAGCATGCCAAACTGCAAAGGGAGTGGTATGTGGCAAAAATAGTGTATTTTCAAGTAAAAGGAAATTTAACCAAAGCCTAATTAGAGCACAGTTGGCTTTCTGTAGCTTAATGTTTGGGGGTTGTGAATGATATGAAACAAAATTACAGTATTTTAATTTGTATGCTTGGTTATACACATACCTTGGCAATGTGAATAAAAGGTAGTAAGTGTTTTGTATTTGTTTCATGTGTAAGGTTTGCATGTAATGTATAGATAATGTGGTTTTAAGAGTCTGTTGAGAATGACACGTGTGGATAAACTTTTTGAAGTCGAAAGAATCTGAATTTTCCTGGGGTGACATCTTATAGAATTGCACTGAACACAGTTACGGGGATTACTGAGTATTACGGTGTGGAAACAAGTGCTACCATTTTCAGTGTGTAACCTGATGGCCAGACCTTGCACTAAATCTGCAAATGTCAAATCATAAAGGGCTGACATTGCTGCTGTAGAGACTTGGAAAGCTGTCTATCTTACATTCAAATTTGCTTTGTTCAGACTTTAAAAAAAAAAAAAAAAAAAAAGAAAAGAAAAAGGTCTAGAAAGGAGGCAATGATTACTTCTTCAAGTTACATTAAGAAGGTAATTGTAATGCTCAAGCATATCTAAAACTTCATATTGATTTCAGTGACACAGTCATATCACTAATGTAGGTGCAACCTTGAAAGTTTTATAGAACTAAATTTAGGCAGCATTACTGGATTTCTTGCAGTTTTTAATACTTGTTGGCTTGGCTGTTTTGCATGCTTTAAAGGAGAAAGAAAAAACTGAAACAGCCAACTCTGATTTATTCTAAAAAGTTGTGCCTCGTACATAAGCTTATAGATAGCAAACAAATAGTGTGTTACCAAACATAAGTACCTGCTAAATACCAATTTTACAAATAATGGAAAGGAAAACTTAGATTACTCATATGTTATTACATAGCAAGCAAACAGTACTTAAAAAGAGGACTGAATATTGCAGGGGACAGCTCAGTGAAGACATTGATGAAACTTGGACTGGAAATCTCTGAAAAACTCAGGATGCATGAGATATGAAATGGCAGAAAATACGGAAATGTATTGTCTGCATTGGGAAAATGTAGGTTAAAAGTACATGTCTGAAAACCCATGGATTAAAAAGTTAATATCTATGTGATGTTCCTGTCTTTTCCAACTTAAAAATAAATGTTAGACAGTAGAAGTATGTAATGATGCGAGGTACTGAGAAGGCAGTTTTGTTCTATGGCACAGAAAATGAATCTGAGGAGGCATTCAGTGCAATTCAGTCAACGAAACTCCTAGACAATTAGAAAAATTGTATATCATCTGTATTTTCTGTAATGCATAATTGGACTGCAGAACTCTGGCATCACTGATTTCCTGCGGTCAGCTTTCTCAGTACAGACCTTTGTGAACTTTCCAGCATGAAGTTATCCACATATTGTTGCGACCACAGGTTTCTAGAAGAGGTGTCTATTCAGGATGCCTAATGTGAGATTGCCTTGAGGTGGGGCTGTTGGATGCGGTGGCAACAAAATGGGTCCTTCAGGTTTGCAGTAGAGTTTCCACTGTGACTAAGGCCCTGCTGCACTAAAAAGTATCTTAATAAACAAGTGGAGGACGGGAACGTGCAGAAGTCACCCTGAAAGTTTTTGGTTAAGCCAAGCAGACCCAGATCTTTGGTCAGCCACTCGGGCTTTGCCTCTGTCCTGGAGTCTCCTCCATAAAGAACCGTAGTGTCTAGCTCATGCCATTCAAAACTCTCCCAAACAGCAAAAGGAGTGTCTTCACTTCTTGACAGGCTTGCTCCTTCTGCTGCTTGGGTAGCTTCTGAGTATATGAGTCTATGCAGGGC